>JAQQZY010000005.1:7888448-7903875 GCA_030068375.1 Ostorhinchus rueppellii
CTTTCTACCTTTCTTTCCTTCTTTCTTTCTACCTTTCTTTCTTTCTTGCTGTCTTTCTTTCTTTCTACCTTTCTTTCTTGCTTTCTTTCTTTCTACATTTCTACATTTCTTTCTTTCTACCTTTCTTTCCTTCTTTCTTTCTACCTTTCTTTCTTTCTTGCTGTCTTTCTTTCTTTCTACCTTTCTTTCCTTCTTTCTCTATTCATCCTCTTTTAGGTCAGAGATAGTAACAAAGATGCGACTGGGTTCTTGTCCTTTCTGCGGAAGTGCACCAAATATGAAGATGCACAGCATGTACTGTGTAACCTTAACATAACCATGCCACCTTGTGTCAAGGTAAGAAATAGTTTGCAAACTCACTCTTCCAAGGAGACATTTAGAAATGTTTGTTCTTGAATTTTCCCAGATGGCCAAGCGCTTCATGAGACAGATGTTTGACCATGTGGCATTCTGCGTTTAAAGTCAGTTCAGTCTCAGTTTTTCAGTGGTTAAACTGCTTTGTTCAGTGTTTGAAGTTATGTCATGGGCTGAACATTCTAAAAGAATACTATTTATTTTAAAGAATAAATAACATGATTTTTTTAAACAAACATCTATAGAGTAAATTACAATTACAGTTACATTCAATTTCTTTTTTAAGAGATAAGCACATCATTCTAGTTCCCTATGGAAAATAAATATGTAAACAAGCTTATAAAATGTTTTAATCTGTAAATCTGCAGTATTTAACTAAATAAGTTGATCGTTAGGAATTGAAGGGATGTTTGGATTCGTGAAATGGAAAATGTACTTTTTCACGAATGTTTGAAAGTTTGGTTTCAACATAGTTTTTGCCTTTTGTTACAACAAGATTTTCTTTTTGTAAATGACCATAACAAGAAAAAAGTCGGTTCAATCTATACTCAAATTATATTGTGCATAAAATAAATGTACTTGTAAGATATCATGTTCTTTGATGTTTATGTCTTGTTTAGGTTGTGGGCAGTGAAGAGCGAAGGCGAACTTTGACCCCTCTCGCCCTGAGGGAACGCTACAGTGCCCTGAACGAGCCCGGTGTGGGTGAGTCCTTCTCTGCCTGACCTTCAGCCCTCTCCTCATATATACACAGTGGAGATGGGCACTGAATGTTGCACTGCCCCTTTACCCACAACCCTTTGCTTCCAACTCTGCCCTCTATATTTTCCCCTATCTGTCTTGCGTGCACGCATGGCACAAAGACTGAGCCTTGGATGCAATACACTGCTCTACAGTATGCCCCAGAATCTTTTGCAGTGCAGTTAGAGAAAATGATTGAATGTGCACCAAAACTTCAGCAGCAGTCCTCAACACACCCCTAAATGGCTCCATGGCACACGGCAAATTAGCTTTTTCTCTCCTGAGTGTCCTGGTAGCTATGAGAACAGATGAATGACTTCTGTGATTGGTTTTGCATGGTGCGGGTGTCTCCACTGCGACTTCCAACGGCATGGCAGCAGTTACCGTTAGCACTATCACTGTTGCTTAGCACTGGGAATGGGCAGGACCTCGCAGTGGAGCTAGACAGAGGAGCTGGCCTGACATATGTATACAGAGTCACAACAGTACTGATAGTGGGTTAGATTTATAACAGAGCAAGGCTTTTTCTGTCTACAAATACCCAGCGCTGCTACATTGCACTTCAGTCCCTCTGTAATGATTACTGAATGCTACTTTGGTTGGTGGGACTAGCACTTGAATGAACCCCAAATTCTAACCCCCTTGCCCATATGGTGTGCTAACTCTGAGGAATATTTTGACAAAAACAGTGTTATGGGTATTCTCTTCAACTGAGCAATGCTATATTCTAAGGTAAGTATCAGTACGATACGTATATAGTAGAACCATCAGTCAGTTAATTCTGATATGTTTTACTAAAATCTTATAGAAAAACTCATATATTTCAATAAAAACACAGAATAATTTAAGTAATAACTCAAAAACATTTGGGCAATCCAAGACTGATACTTTCCCCCTAAATCAAATTATAAAAGCAGCACAATCACAGTATTCTAGATCATTTAAATGACTTTAACAATCCAACTATCAACAAATGATGTGTTATTGTAAAGGAGTTAGATGTTTGTTGTCACTCTAGCACATACTGTATAGTCCAGGGGTGTCAAACATGCGGCCCGGGGGCCAAATCCGGCCCGCCAAAGGGTCCAGTCCGGCCCTTGGGATGAAACTGTGAAATGCTAAAATTAAACTAAGATATTAACAATCATTTTAATTCAGGGGCCACATACAGACCAATTTCAAGTGGGTCAAATTTGTAAAATACTGTCATAATATCCAATAAAGACTCACAACGCTAAACGTTTTCATATATTTACACCAAAACAAAGTATAGTTTTGAAAAACATGTGAATAATCTGAGGAAATATGAACAACCTGAAATGTGCAATTTTAACAATATTATTATTTGTTATTAAATGTTTTGTATATTTGTTGATCCACTGTGATCTATAAATTACAATGTACCTGTGTAAATGATAAACTGAAGCAGAATAGTGTTAAAATTACACTCGTTTTTTTTTCAGTTTGTCCATATTATTCACATCGTTTTAAAGTATAGTTTGTAGATGTAAATGTTTTCATAACATAATTTTACTTTTTTCACTTTAAGACATAGAGAAAAGTTTGGAGTTGACATTAGTCATATATTATTATGTTATTATTTTACTGGTTCGGCCCACTGCAGATCAAATTTGATTGAATGTGGCCCCTGAACTAAAATGAGTTTGACACCTCTGGCATAGTTAGTAAATATCCATCAATAATTAAAATCACCTCTGATCAGAACTTTTATGATATACTTCATCATATACTTGAGCAAATATATGAGGCAGGAAGTTCCAACACATCTAATTTTCACATTTCTTTTTTTATTGGCCAAAAGTATTACAAGACAAAGTCTACAATAAGGCAGACTCGTGTGACCATGGGCCTGTTACATTGAAAACATAGCATGCTTGGTGTTCATCATAGAGATATCGCTGCTGTAAGGAGTGCAGCAGAAATGAACATTTATTTTAGAGAATCATTCATTCATTTAAGCCATAAATTATTTTATAAAAATTACAAACTAACTCACAATAGTCGGCTGTTTGGCAGCTGAGAGCTGTGATTTAATGGTAAAATGTTGACCCAGAATTCATATCAGCTTTGGACTGTCCAAGCTATGATAAACAGTATCACAATTAAAAGGTTTAACAACAAATGTTTTATTATTCATATTATAATACATATGATCGATATTTGCTATAGATTTGGTTTCATGCATCTTGCATTTCCTCTAATCTCTTGGTTTTTCTTCTCACATTTAGCCACAGTGAATGCCATGGAGAGGACTGAGATCAAAATCAACATCATATCTGAACAGCTGGGTTTGAGCTGGGCAGGTTGGTTTTTTGCTACAGCTCGAGATCCTTTACCTCTCTGTCTGCTTCCAGATTAGTCTATTTATGTTACTCATTGTCCACATGGCAGAGTTGGCTCGAGAGCTGCAGTTCGGGGTTGATGATATCAACAGGATTCGTGTGGAAAATCCCAACTCACTGCTTGACCAGAGCTCTGCCCTGCTCAACCTGTGGGCCAGCAGAGAAGGCAAAAGGGCTAAAAGTGAGTCCTGCACTACTGTATATACCTCATGTAAATACTTTTTCATTACATTTGATTTTCAATTCATCATATATATGCAGATGTAAAAATCTCATTTTAACCCCTTCCAAGTTACAAATGTGCCATATTTCCAAAAGTACTGGTTTTCTGCCTTTATTTAGTTCAGCTGTAGGTACCAGGCCTTTATTCTAAGGAACTCTGTATGAGAAGCAGGCCTTTACTTCAAATTTTTCTATTTAATACATTGAAATAGTAGGAATGAGCGCAGTGTAAAGTGTAACATCAAATAATATTTTATTCAAACAATGCAACCCTGCTGTAACCATTTCAAAATAAAAGCCCTCTGGCATATCATTGTTAGTATATCATCATTATTCAGCAGTGCTTTTAATGGGTAGACATAGGATTGAGTGGGGATTACAGATTCCTACCAACGATATTAATGTTTATAAAAACTAACAAAATGATGAAAACTAGATTTGAAAAAACATTTTCATCAACTGAAATAAATAAAAACTATAATTTAAAGAAAAAACGACAACTAACTGTATAAAATTATCCATAAAATTCCCTTAGTTTTCATCTTTGTCAAAGTCGGATTGATATGAAATCGATCCACTTTGCTCAAGCAATTTTAGCTGGCAGCTCCATGCGGCACTTCACGGTCTGTCACTTCTGGACACTTGACAGTCAGAGTCGGCTTCTCATCCCCACTCTACCTGCAGCATGGATGCTAAAGTTGGGAGAAACCATCAGAGTTCTGTATGAGAGTTTTTTGAATACGACGGTAAGGAAGATAAAAGTTATGAAAAAAGTCAAATTAAACTAAAACTCAGCATTTAGGGAAAAAAAAGAAAACTTGTAAACCTGCTCTAAACATTATTTAACACCATCTAAATTAGAGAAAAAAGTCAAAAATAAATCAATCTAAACTATTGAAAAATTCTAAACTATTATAACCTTGGTTCCTACAAATAAAAGTAAGACACACACCTGCAGTGACTGACACCGGGGGATAGAACTTTATATGCGTAAACAACAAACTGTTAAAAATATCCAGATTATGTTGTCAAAGGTGTTATATTAAACTTGTTGAAGGGAACATTGTACTTAACTTGCAGTACGTTACCTGTAATTGTAAATCAACTTTTATCTCTACCAACTCTAATCAGAGACTTCACAGTTTTTATCTGAAGAAATGTAGCATGGTTTACAGACATTTTTTCTCCAAAAAAACAGAGCCAGGGGAAGGGGGTGATATTCCAAGAAAAATCTTGAATTTTCAAGACAGAAGTCCTACATTTACTGCAAACATTTTCAAGATAAATCACAGATATTAGACAGAGGAAAATTTCCTTTAACTCAGAACTGTAAAACACCAAGTAATTCCATAATAATATACAACCCAATGAATTATGGCATTATCTATGTTATTATAATACATCATATAAATAAACGGAGTGAGTACTCCAGAGATCATATGTAGCCATGACACATGCAGTATATCAAATGTACAGATATTAATGTTGTTGTGTTTTCATGTGATGCGCTGAGAATGACAAGGTCCTGTGTTAAGATTCACAAAGGGAAATACAAATCCATCCCTTCACTGTTAGTGCTGGATACTTAAGTAGATGAATAAGATATGAGTTAAATTATACAACACAAGAATACATTTAGGCTCTCTGCAACAAAGTTAATTGCATTTTATATGAAAAGGCCTGAATGAAGCACAAAATGCAAAAAAAAAAAAACTGATAATGAAAACACAGTACACTGTTAGTTATAATTATAATATATAGGAATAGCAATTTGTAGTTCACAATCAAAGATATCTGTTTTTTTTCCTGCAAATGTATGAATGTCGCAAAATGGTCAAGTTTTTTCTGATCAGTTTTGAGTATTTTCTTTATAAATTTTTTTTTGAGTGTTGCCTTCTATTTTCTGGCTCTGTGATGTTTTTCTTTTACATACGCTGACCCTGGTACATTGTGATATTTTTTACTGACCTTCTCTGACAGTTTTTCTTTCCTTTATTTCTTTTTTGTGTCTTTGTGTGGATCCTCCTTGTCTACTTTTTGTCCTTTTCTGTCTTTGACTATCCTCTGCCTAACCCTAACCCCCCCCAGTGGAGAGTTTATACGTGGCTCTGAAGAACATTGACCGTGCAGATATTGTGAGCTCCCTGGAGGGTCCGGCTGCACAGCCAGCAGCACCTGGGTCTTCAGAGGAGGGAGCGTGTCGGCTCGGAGACCGTGACTCCACTTTATTGTCCCCGAGTGTCATTAATGGTAAGACGGGACTCAAACTAATGCAACACATGTTCAAATAAGTACTGCATAATAGAAAATGATGATTCCACCTTAAAGATGTTACTTAATCTCTCATTAAGGTTGGTTTTCAGCAATTTTACAGTGAAAACAAGTTGATAGAAATTATATCCTGTTCATTGTTGTTGATTAAATGTAAACATCAGAAATTGAACGTTTTACAGGATTTCTATGGTAAAGCATTATTTGGAGGAAAAATTCAGAACAATTTCAGCAAATCAGAGCATATAGCTCAGACACAGAATGTAGAGTGTAACTGTAGTGTGCACAATTTGAGGAATTTTCATCGACTCACTAAGGTTAGTTTTGTTTCTTATTTACTTTCCACTTCTGACAAACCTCCCTGCCTCCCATGAGTATGGGTAACAGATATTTTACCTTGTCTCTGTTGCTCCACAAGAGATCACGGACACAAGGCCATCACGCCTTGTGCACAAGCCACGAGTTATTAGACCCCCGTTTTTCAGAAGGGGTAAGTTGAAGGGAACTCTGGCTGCATGGTGGTTTGCTGCTCATGTACATAATGAGGATGATGATGATGATGATGATGATAGTGAAGTCTCAAGTGATGTTTTTGAGGTCTGAGGAATGGTGTCATTCTCCCACATTGAACCTGGCCTTTTGCAGCATGCACTAACACCGCCTTTGTACATTCCTCACTGGGGCACAAGTCATTTTTTCTGTTATAGTTTTTCACACCTCATACTTAAGCCCTGAACATGATGGTTTTTACTTCCCTTACATAATATGAGAAACGAGGATAACATGCTCTCATGCTTACTGACAGCATTTTAAGACATTTTATGCCAGACTGACACCTAATCCAATGGTAATTCTGGATTATTGCCAGTGGATGCTTGTTCAGAACACATGTGTTTGAATGCAGAGCTGAGCGCTGGTGTGTGCGCAGACTGTGTGTGCGTACGTGTGTGTATGTCTGGGATGGATACACTAATCAAAAGTGACGCTAATACACAGACAATAATGTGCTCTGGGCCTTCATACCTTGTATCTATTCCTCTGCCTTTCTTTCTTCCTTTCTTTCTGTCCTCTTTCTGCCTCAGAAAAAGACAAAGTTTCACAGGCTTGTTTTGCTGAGTTGTGAAATACTTAGACTTATCGTAGGTAAATGTAATAAAAAGTTTAATGGATGACCTCTAGAAAACATAATTAGAAATGAAAATAAGGTGAAGACGCAGTTTCCAGTAAACGTGCACAGATCTACATTGTGTCTTTGTGTTGCATTTGTAGCCAGTAAATAAACACTTGTCAAGTCGTGATTCTCTACCATCTCTTAATCTTAATACTTACATATAGCACTGTCAAGAATTGTTGAATAAGTAAGATTTGTGATCAACAATATTGATTAGATATTGGGCAATTAGCTTCAAAAATCAAGCTTCCTAATTTATAGTTTCTGTCATATCTTGTCTTTTCCTCAGGCGAGTGTCTCTCTGTCTTTCCTACTTTCAGTCTTTACCTCTAAACCTATGACATGTCATATCTGCTGCCCAGCCGCCCTGCTCCTCTTCCTCCTCCCCTCTCCTGCTCTTCTTCCTCACAGCTCTTCCTGTCCGACCTCTGACCTCATATGACCTCATGTTGACCTCTGGGCCTCCTCTTCTCTTGTCATCTTATTTTCCTGCGCTCCTCCCTCGTTCAGTCGAGCGGGGACCCTCTCCTCCTCTCAGTCCAGCTCTGTGTGTGTACTACAGTTTGTGCATGTGCATGCTGCATGCTGTGCTGTTACTGTATCTTTTTCTGTGTGTGAATGTGTGTGAATGTGTTTCTCACCTGAGCTGCAGTACAGAGTAGATGCATCTTTTACAATGTATTCAAAAACGACGGGAAGGAAGTCTAATTTTTAATGAATATATGTATCACTTTTGTTTGGTTTTTTTTTTTTTTTGTTTGTTTTTTGTTTGTTTGGGGTTTTTTTTTTGTCTTTTTATGAAAGTAAGACATGACAAAGTTTCCCAGTTAAACCTCAAGTTAATTCTTTAAAAATATTCCAACCCAGGTCTTCCCATGATGAATTTTGTCTGACTAGATACAGGGATGTGTGAGTGTGTGTTGATTTGTTGTGAGTGAAATAAAGTTTGCTGTTTGCTGTTTATGACATCTTTATGTGCATGGCATGCTTTCAATGTATGAATTTTTTCTTCACAGTGTAAAATGTTTTCTCTGTTCAATGGACGTACTTCAGTCTTGTTTTTAATGCTATATTAACAAGCAAATGTTTCTTTTCTTTTCATGTAAAATAAATGGTGTGTTTTAAAGCTACACTGTAACACATGGTCCGCTGCATAGCACATAATGTTTAAGGTGCAATGTTGTGACGAGATGTCTTTCATTCATGGGCAACAAGAATAAATGATTTTTACTCAGTGATGACATCAGTGACATTTTGGTTTTACAAAGCAAAAGACCTCTTACAGGTTTTAAGAGAAAATATCCTGTTTTGAGAGTACGCTCTGAAATACTTTTTATTATATGTAAAAATAATGATTAAAATCATCCCCAAAATTGATAACTGAATTAAAAATGTTTTGCCCAAGTCTGATGGCACTGTCAGTGTTAACATTGTCTAAACGTTATCTGCCAGCAGAGATAACAATGTGAGGTGTGTTTGTGTATGTTTTTGCGCGTGTGCAGATATTATTCAAGCCTCACCTGTTGGGCAAAAGTGTGCCATCATCTGTATTTTAACTGAAGTGAATACTGTGTGTTTTTGTACGTGAGTGTGTGTATGTACTGTGGTGAGTCGCGTGCTGTGCTGTGCGTTTTGTGTGCTGTGTTGTCTTTTATTCCTTGTTCCATGACAGTCTGTGTGGTATTTGTGCTTCACCACATCCTGTGCCTTTGACACCTGTATGTGTGTGTTTGTGTTAAAATAGCAGGAGTGAAGGAAAAGGCTAACCCAGATCCATCTAACTCATTCTAACTCTCATTCTTCCCTGTTCACCTCATTCTGAAGCCACCTCTCATCATCCTGGCCCTATACCATCCCAGAAACACACACACGTGCTTACTCACACATAAAAAAAAAACCCGGGGATCAAATGTATAACATATGCAACAATATATTGATGCAATAAGGAGGTATTTTACCCATTAAAATATGCCATTTGAGGTTAGTGCTCATGCAAGTATCAATTAAATGACATTAAATAAGTTAAAGACACATGAAAACCCAAATGTAATGAGCAGTTTTCATCAAAATCATCAATGCATATCAATATTAGTGTAAAAATGAATGAGTGTATCTAATCAGATTTTAGATGTTAATGCAATTTATATTTATAGTGATAGAACGTAGAGAATGTTTATTTTTCAGTCACATCCATATCTTATATTTTCTGTTCATTTGTACATTGGTCTAACTCGTCTGAGGCATCTTCAGTTAGGATTAGAACGAGACCTTATTATTCACTCACACTCAGACTATTTTTATACTTTAAAACATCCTCAGATCTGCTTAATGTGAGCACAAATGCCAGTCATTTAGCCCCTAAGAAATTGTTTTCTTTGTTAGGTCTCAAATATAGCACATTTTCAACAATACTTCTTACGTATCAGCTGAATGTGACTTTACCACATCAGATTGCAGTTAAACAGGACAGTACCTGATTCCTAAAGATGTTTGGTCACCTGTTATTTTTCTTGTCAGGAAAGCTAGTACAGAGCTCTGTTGCAGACTAACTTCAATGTAATTTGCTTTGTTTCTCTGTTTTTATGTATGTGAAACAGTTTATGCACTTGATTTTGAAAAGTGCTTTACTATTATTTCTATTACTAGTAGCTGTATCAGGAGTGCTTTAAATATTCATCCTCACTAACAAGACTTTTAGTAGAATGTTGCTATTGGTTACATTAGTATTATCTATTAGAATGATAATAGGTTAGCTGAAGTTCTCTTTCCTGTTTACCTGTCTCAAATAGTACCTCTGTCCTTAGACTACCAAACATAACCTGGGGCTTATTTCACATAATATTTCCATTTAAAAATTGTTAGTGCATTGTAAATAGTGAAACATTATGTTCAATATTCTTAGAACACAATACAGTACAATGCCTTTTTTGTCATTGTTTGAGCAGTGCAACAAAATTTGAAGTGGTACATCTGAGATGTGCAAATTTATAGAAAAAGGAAAGAAAATCAAAAATTTTAGTCAATATATTAGTGTATTTCTCCAGTCATTGTGATAATGTTGTAAAATATATATTTACATGTTAAAGAAACACAAATAAGTGAGTGTAAAGAAAAAGAAGAGGGTTTTTCCTGTCGTGTTTAAAATTGGTGCGAATTCATCTTTTGATATAAGCGTGAACCACACTATAAATATATCCCACATTTCTCTCAGTTTAAAATGATTATTTCTAATAATAGCTTCAAAAGATTAACACTGAGCAATATGTGTTTATGTGTATGTGATTGTGTGCATACAGTAAGTGTGTCCTTGTGTATTTTGTACCTCCAGCAAAGTATTTCTCAGCGACAGAGACAAAGAGACATAAAAACGCATCCATAAGTGTTTAATAGGTATTTAATAACAGGTTTCTTATTTAAAGTTTTCTACTTACTATAGCGAAGAGTCATTCTGAAATTAATGACTAAAAACTTTACATGACTTTACAAAACTGGATCTTTACAGGGCATAGAAGATAACTTAGAATGATAAGCTTAAGTCAACTATAACAGATATTAAATAAAATATAATAGTCTGGTCTAATGTGTGTATTTATGTGTGTGGAGTGAGCTGTGTTCGAGTGTTTGAGACATGGATGAACAAAGAACAATGCATGGATTTGTATAAATGAAATGACAATCTAGAGCAACAGTAATTTGCATTTCCTGCAGAATGTGCAAGATGCTGTTGACTCCCACCAGGAACCTGTTATACAAGGGTTGGAACGATAGTAAAAACATTTTTATACAGCTTTGTATTTCCGTCACATCTGCTGTGAATTGTTGAAAATGACCTGCCACTTATCTGAATGTCAGCGACAGCAAACAGCCTCTGCTTCAGTTCACTGGTCAGTCATGATTGGGTAGAGATAAACAATTACTCTTTAAATACCAGTATTATAATTAACCATCAAGGAGACAATAATGAACCTTTCTATGTCTGGGAATGGCATGGACGTAAATATTTATGGTCAAGGTGTTTTCATTGAACTTCTGATCAGTGTACAACACTTGTAGCTGGCAAAATATGAAAGAAAGAAAGAATATCGTGCCAACCCGACCAACAACATTAAACTTTAGACTCACCTCTTCTCTCTTGTCAAGCAACACCGAAAATGATCTGCAGTGTCACATTTTTACATGTTGACAAACAGGAGCCTTGCACCTGTCACTTCACAATGGATGAGACACGATTTCTGTTTTATCCCTCACCTCACCTCGCTGTGTCCCAATGACAGTAAACCGAAAGTTTTTGTTCTCCCCTTTGACTAAAATTGAAGCACAACAGCTGGCATTTAATTAATTTATTTATTTGTTCAACATGTCAGCCGTCAACCCATTTGCCAGAGTGAAATGTTGCTATTGTCCATTAATGAAAACACATGGATACATATACTGTCAGTGTTTCATGTGAAAGAATACCAGGTCTTTGTTTTAATGCAAGAAATAACAAATGAGCCACAGTTTACTGTATTTAAAGGGTCAATATGCACTGGTGTTGGGAGACACTCATTTGAGGATGTAGACAGGCACAGTTTTTGAGCTAACTATAGCTAGTCTTGCCTCCAGAGACTGTAGAAGTGGAGAAGAAAAGGTCTGAGACACCCAGGAGTGGGAAACGTCTTTGGATTTTCATGGAAAATCCTAACCAATTCCTCTGCTTAGAAATGAGTTTGCACACAGTTATCATGGATATAGGCAAGGATAGTGTACAACAGGGGTGTCCAGTCCTGGTCCTCAGTGTCCTGTATGTTTTAGATGTGTTCCTCTTCCAGCACACCTGACAGTCATTATCAGACTTCTACAGAGTTTGGTGAAGGGCTGATCATTTGAATCAGGTGTGTTGGAAGAGGGATACATCTGAAACATGTAGGACCAGGATTGGACACCCCTGGTGTGCACTGCGATGCATTTGAGTGGAAATGGAACAGATATTACATATTTTATGTTTAAATCCAACTATAATCTTTTTCTAAATCTAAGCAAAGCACCATTGTTGTCTACATTTAAAATCTTCAAAGTCAGAATGTTAAAGTTCTGGATCTTCCATCCATGTCAACCACTTCCTGTCTATTGAGGATAATTGAAAAAGTAGGGATGGACAGAAACAGCAGCAGATCCCTCAGGTGCTTGGTCATACGTATGTATAATTTACAGAATCATACAGTGCAGCATTTATTCTGGCAACTGGATTCCAGCCATATCCCACTGAATATCTGATTTAGGAATATTCAAATCCTAAATGAATGGTCAAAGCTCAATCAGGACTGATTCCTCACATGTTGGGACAGGGCTGAGCCCCACTGTTTCCCTGTTAGGTTGGAGAAACAGTCAAGCCTCCACCTGCCTCTTCCACCCCTCGCTGTGCCTGCGTGGTGTTAGTCTTTCTCTTGTCTCGCCCCTGTCGTCCCTGCAGGTTATGGGCTGGTGCAGGAGGAGCTGCTGTCCCCGGCCTCTATGCAGTACAGCCTGCCCTCTCCGCTCGGTGTGGAGCCCTACTGGCAGGAAGTGTCCAGCCTCGAGTGTGCCCCCATCGCCACCACAGAGGAAGATACGTTAATGGAGATGTCGGACGTTCAGGTGTGGCCGGCGGGGGTCAGCCCCTCTCTGGTCACCGTAGAGGACTCGTCACTGGAAGGCAGTAGTCGTGCTGATGACTCAGAGGGGGCCACGCTGTCCCTTCCCTGCAGCTTGGGTCGCCCAAGCAGCGGTGCCAGCGGAGCCAGTGGCTCCATCATGGAGCTGGAGGAGGAGGAGGAGGATGAGGAGGAAGGAGAGGTTGAGGAGGAGGAGGCACCACATGAGCCAGCAACTGCTCTGGCTGAAAGAGACAGGGTGAGAGCCAGTGGCGCCGTTCCCAAGGTCAGCCAGAACGGCCAGCTCGGAGGTCAGAGGTCGGACGGGAGGAGAGGGGAGGCCTTTGGGGCCGTTGGAGGCACGAGAGGAGGAGGTGTAGGGCTGGGTTCAGTAGAAGGGATTTCTGTTGTTGCAGGCCAGCAGGTGTACGCCCAGCGATGTGACATGACAGGACTGAGTCGGGCGCCCGAGTACAGTGAAGACAACCGGTACGTCAGCTGAAACTTAAACTGTGCTTTAATACAGAAATGTTCACACCAGTGTTGGGAAGGTTTTTTCAGGACTGAAAGACTCTCTTATGTCATTGACTTAACTTCCCACCTTGGCGTTGTCGGCTGTTGGCATCAGACGTGGCAGACTGGGTTCCTAACAGTCACATCTATTGATTTGATTGGGATTAAACAACATAACGACACTCAAACTTCACATATTCTGACAAATATAAAGAGTTTCACAGACAAAAACAACTGATTCTCACGTGATGTGTAACAACAAAATGAATATTCCAGTATTCCACAATAAGACTTTTTACCCCAAAAGCCTGTATATTCAAACCACCACCATTTGGCTTTATGTGACTCCTCAACACTGGTCATAGCGTTGACCTTTCAGAGATATTGACATAATCTGTTTTGCATATTTCTTTACATCCCGTCTTTCTTTGTCCCTTTGGTTTATTTGTATGCGGTTCTCAGGGTTGTGGGAGGTGGAGCGTTCCAACCCTACCTACCAGAGAAGGACTCCCTTCAGGGCTGGGTGGGCTCGGTATCATCGGGACGTGACAGCAGCATGCCAGGCTTGCGTGTGGCCCAGGAGGCTCTGCTGACTCCGGTGTGTGACACGGGTTATTCTCATGTGCTACGTGGCCGCCTCCTACAAGGCACACAGCCATTTGAGAAGGGGCTGGGCTTCTCTCACCAGGAGTCTGGGCAGCGAGTATGGGAACAGGAGCAGAGGCGGGGCCAGGTCAGGTTTCCACGCCGACCACCCGCGGCTCCGTGCGCCTGAGGGGGAACATTCTGTCCATCCTGACATCACTTTTTTGTATTATCAGATGAAAATTTGAGTTTATGCGCACAATCATCAACAAAGTTTTTTCTCACTCAGCAGCACAACAATCATCAAAACTGATGGCTTTGATGAAGACGAGAAAAATGTGTTGCATGCTACAACACATGGAGATAAAGATTCATACAATTTTTTGGTTCTGTTTTACATTTAAGATTATAAGCATTTTATTACTATACAAATATAGATAAAAAAGTATGTATTACTGATATTAATTGTGTGACGGTTTACAGAGGGAAGACAAAGAAGAATTTGCAACTGAAGCGCAGTTTGCTGAGGAACGTGGAAATGTGCTCGCTAGAAAGGTGACCTGTCATATTTTTGTTTTCACTAAGTGCAGTGACTCATATATTCCCACAAAAACACTGAAAATACAAACAGATAGTGGTTTACTATGACTCACAGCCTGGCACAAAGGGTGGGAAATTAACAGCAGCCACCAGATAAATGTTGGTTAAATATTTCTTGTGTCTGTCAGTGAAAAGGACAACAAAATTATGACTGATCATTTTTTTTTATTTTAGAATAAATGACAGTCAGTGTGTTTCAACTCTGCACATAATGACTGATGGAACAAAAATGACACAAACAGCATTTTACATTTACAAGTTCCACACACACACACACACACACACACACTGTAAACTGGTACTTCTGGGGGCTGTAGTGGTCGACCAGTGGATGCACATGTTAGTTTCCCGCTCTGGTTACGTGCAGAGGCTACAGGAGTTAACTGGTCCGAGTGTTGTCTCCTTCCTTCCTCCCTCCCTCCTTGCTCCAGGTGGGGGTGGATGTGAGAAAGGGCGCTCAGTCAGTGCAGCGCACCAGTCTACGGAGAGTTAAACACTGAAATACACATACTGCCCAGTCCTCAAGGTATGGGATCCACAAGCACTAGTGCATCCCAGTGCTTGCAAGGAAAGAAGAGCCTGTGGTGGCTTGTCACTGTTTGCACATGACGTCACATCAGTACTGTGGCTGTGGCACAAACTGAAGATGGAGGGCAGGAAGTGATTTGTCAAAAATGCTTCTGGTTTGAGAGGGATACCACAGGGATCCTTTATTGGGAAAAGTTGTTCATAAAAGGAGAATTTAAGAAATTGACGATGAAAAGCTGGGAAAAATGATTTTAACCTATTAAGACCCAAATATCTACTGTAGACCCCAACCATCTATTGATCTAAACTGTTTAATGCCTGTTGATCCAATAACCCTGTCAAATTTGGGCGTTCAGAACATGGAAACACTGTCCAGTATAGTTTCATACTGTCTTCCACTTACAATTATAATTGATCATTCATTTATCAGACAGGGGTAGTTGTTTGTTTACCTGCTTGACTAGTTT
>JAQQZY010000005.1:7919511-7935823 GCA_030068375.1 Ostorhinchus rueppellii
TATCTATCTATCTATCTATCTATCTATCTATCTATCTATCTATCTATCTATCTATCTATCTATCTATCTATCTCATAAGTTAAGGGTTTGACTTACTTTTCACTTTAAAAGTTCTTCACATAGTCTTCTTGTACTTTTTGTTAGTCCTTTTCCCTGTAACTCATAATGAATTATATTATTTGTGTAAGTATATGATGCTTTTATTTATTTTTTCTAGTTTTTTTTGTATATATATATTTCAAATTTGTATCAGTCACAGTGGTTTTGCTGTCAGTGTGTTTCTTGCAGAACATATGCGTATATGATTGTCAATAAAAATATATCTGTATGTCATTATGATAATATTATGTCATTTGCTACGCAATTTGTCACAACAGGAGTATATCTAACATGTCTGGAATGGGAAGTCTTTAATTATAAACTATTTTTTCCTTAAGACCTTTCTATTTTGTATATTCATGGTTAAAACTTACCACATTATCAAGTATTTGTCCCTCTTTTTAATGATTTATTCATATTTTAATGTCTCATATTTACACTGTCCTATTTAATCTAAACCTAACTGAAGAGCGTTGTGCACTTTTTTTATTCCTCATATGTACACATTTTGAATAAAGAAAATAAATATTTTTTTCTTGATAGAAAAAAAAATTGATTAAACTCAGATCATCTATAATTTGTGTTGATCCTGATCTAATAATACATGTAAGTTATTTCAAATGAAGGCATTATTTTCTTTCGTACATCCCTGTCTCTGTCTCTGTGTTTTTCCACTTACACTGCACATCTTCACCTATGTGTGGATCTGGTCATGAGTGGTTAAGGAGTTAAAGCCCCTCAGTAAACAAATGTTTTTTCCTGTTTCTCAGTTTACTTCCTGTCTGCCTTAGTTAATGCCCTCCCTGTAAAGATAACATAAAATTTGGTTCTTAAGCCTTAAAGACCCAAATAGCCACCAGTGATCAAAAGCATCTCCTGATATAAATGGTTTAAAACCTACTGATCCGCTAATTCTATCAATACATGTAAATAATTCGTGTAAAATACAGTTTATCATCTTTTCATGGTCATCAGTTGTGACCCATTTGGACTTTGAGAGGCATGGAAACACTGTTATCTTATACAACGTTGATTCACCAGTAAAACCCATGGAGATAGATCAATGATAGTGGATGAACACACTTGTTTTTACATTCAGTTATTGGTATCTTTGCTGAAAAAGTCCCCTTTTCTATAGTTTTGAATGAATCTACGAATGAATTTACTTTAACTTTTCATGAACATCTACAAGATCAGTAAATTAAATATAGGAAAATACATGATTTATACTGAAAAATAAAATATACAGAGGATGATATTATTATAAATGGTGATAAATTACTTAAAATGGTTAAATATAGAGAAAAATTCATTTGGAAACTGTCACAGAAATAGCACTGGGTCTTTATGGGTTAATTAATATGTTTTCCAGTTTTAGAAAAGTCTCGACATTCTCCTCCGAGGGGAAAAGGACAAAAAGATAAATGTTCCTGTTTCTGATATTGCAGGGGAGGTATTTCTTTTAGTGTGTGCACAAGGGGAGGGGTTTGTGAGAAAAGTCTTCATGATTCAACTTCCCAGTTAATGACGGGCGTCTCCAGTCTGTCCGTCTGTTCGGCCAGTGTGAAAGGTGTGGCTTCTCTGACTTCGGCATACCGTGAAAATCCTGCTGTGACATCAATCCAATCCACCTCTGTCTTTGGTAAGCCGAAAAATATCTTTCTCTGTAGTTTTACTGCAGCATTTGTGCTTATGTTGATAGCTTTAAAGCTAGATGATCCAGTATTTTAGGTATGTTGCGTTCACGTGTAACTCGGACATAAAGTTGGCCTATCCAGCTGTGCATGTCAGATCACGTACACCGGAGTTACATTAAGATCTATACAAGATGGACTTTTTTTTTTTAATTCCAAGACGTATAGATGAGGCAGACTATAGGTCCTGGTTTTGTGAGTGAGAGGGTGAAACTGGATTTAAACATGCAAAGAGCAGAAAAGGCAAGACAAGTTTATTTGTACAGCACAATCATACACAGGGCAGTTCACAGTGATTTACAAAAATGGAAAAGATACAGGTTAAAAACATAATCAATAAAACAAATAATAATCGATTAAAATAAAGTAAAAGAGAAGAATGCAGATAGAACACTTTCAGTGACAAAAACAGAGGCAACCGTAAGAGAATATTAAAGAAGTTAAAACTATGTCAAATATGTGATCATACTTAGTTTCGAACATGCCAAAAATATAAAAAGATATAAACATTATCAAATAATCAGCAAGAAATAGATATATAATCGCCAGCTGATATGCTGTGTGTTATATGGTAATTTTATTTTAATGAGAAACATTGTTTTCTTAATTGTAGAATAGATTTCTACAACCACCACAATGTCTGTTTGGGTGAGTAACATAACATAATATAACATAACATAACATAACATAACATAACATAACATAACATAACATGCTAGACAAAGAGAGTAAGTGGACAATAGTATACTTCTTTTTCTTTGCTTTTTTAAACATCTCTGTGTTTATTGTAGGATGACCTGGATCTCCTTTTAGACTCCCCTTCTTCACTGACTGTGACAGTAAGTTGTACATCTGATTGAAAAGATTATGATAATGATCATTTCCTGAATGAACACTGCCAAATATAACAGTTATAATAATGAACCACTTACTAAAGTTGCTAGTGTGTGGAGATACTGTTTCACATTCTCAAATTGGTTTACTGACCCTTTTGTTTTGTTTATTAGTCAAATGCCAGAGGAACGGTGAAAGATAAGGTGAATTTCAAAGTGGAAGAGGATGTGGCTGCACTAAGGAATGCCATTGAAGGGCTTGGTATGTAGTTACCTTTACCAGTTTAGTGTTAGACTAATTTCCACATTTACCAGTTTTTCTGCAGAATGATGCAAATGGATATATATGTGTTCATAAAAAAGTTGCACACTGCTGAACGGTAGAGCAGTTTTAAGTTGGTTTTCTGCTGTCCTTGTTTTAGGTACGACAGAAAAGACGCTGGTTGAGGTGTTGACACAGAGAAGCAACGCTCAGCGTCAGCTCATTGCGAATGCGTATCACAAAGCTACAGGGAGAGTAAGACGAATTTTAAGATAATGATTTAATTTTCTAAAGTGAAATGTGGTTGATGGTAGGTGATGAATACAGGTATCTGCGTTTACTTTTCCTGTGTTAGACATTAGTGGATGACCTGAAGGGCGACACCCATGGAGACTTTGAGGATTTGTTAGTAGCCTTGGTGACACCCACAGCTGTTTATGACTGTCACGAAGTCATCAAAGCAATCAAGGTGAGAATGTGTAAAGAGTTAAGTATGACACTCACTGCACGTTTGTCTATTTAAAACTGGCTTAAATAGATTCAGATTAAGTGTTAACTGATGACATTTTTATATCAACAATTTAGTCTTGATGTTTTTGATATTGTGATTATTGTTCATTTAAATTAATAGCTCACTGAAAACATTGGACATGATCTACAGATTAAACTGTTTGTGGTATGCACTGTGTAATGTGTCTCAAGCTGAATCCTTTATTACTTCTGCCAAGGAGGTTATGTTTTTGCCGGCGTTTATCTGTTTGTCTTTTTGTTTGTTTGTTTGTTTGTTTGTGTTCAAAATAACTTGAAAAGTTTTGAGCCGGTTTGAATGAAATTTTCAGGTATTGTTGGAAATGGGATATGGAATTTTCCATATATTATCCAGGACTTTTTTTTAAAAGGATTCTATAACATTGCGAGACAGGAACATTTTGGGCATTTGTGCATATAACTCCTTAAAGAATGGTCAGGACACTTGGGGGGTGGGGGATACAGGACATTTTTCCAAAAGGTTCTACAAGATATCAAAGACTGTTCCGGATAATTGAATAATTACCTCCACCAAGGAGGTTATGGAATCAGTAGTTTGTTTGTTTGTTACTTAGTGACATAACTCAAAAAGTTATGGACAGATTTTGATGAAATTTTCAGAAAATGTTAGAAATGGGATGAGGAACTACTGATTCAATTTTGGTGGTGATCTGGATCCAGCAATTTTTTTAAAGGTTTCTTTATCATTAAGAGATGCCTTAGTGGAGGTCTTAGCTCTCCAAGTGCTTTTCTAGTTTTTGTTGAATTTTTATGACTTGAAAGAGCAACAACTTGCTGCCCTTTACTGTCCCTCTGGTGATAATACTGCATGCATCCTTATTTATTGGGCTTTGTGTGTCTTACATACAGGGTGCTGGTACAACCGAGAGCACACTGACTGAAATATTTGCCTCACGGTCCAACAGACAGATCAGTGCCCTGTCTGAAGTCTACTTTGAAGGTTATTGTCCTCACTTCAACACACAGCATTTTTGTAACTTCTTGATGAGATAGTGACTCATCTTTTCATGAAATGTGGCAACTCTTAGTGAAGGAGCATGCAGAGATGATGTTGAAACTCTGCTGACTGATTGTGCCGTTTCATTTCAGAAACTGGAAGATCACTGCTTCATGATCTGAAGTTGGAGGTGTCTGGAGATTATGGCAAGGCGCTGCTCATTTTAGCAGAGGTACAATAGATTTAATCAGTGATTCATTGTGGATTTAGGATTTACTGTAAATAGACAGATGATTGTTTCCTATCCTTTGCAGAAAACTATTAGTGTAAGCGATGATTTTAGCTAACAAAGCCTCAAAATGGAGTTCATATTTATTTCTGAAGTACTACATTTATTTTTATGCCAATATGAGACTGCATACATGGCATAAAAAAGTTCTTCTGATGACAATACAGAGCATCATTATATAATATATATATGGGAATATGGGTCTGATCAAGGACTAACATGGACAAATTTGGTGTTCATCAGTCTCTGTCATGTAAGAAGAGTAACTTATATGCATGTATTACACATATTTGAATAGGTATTTATAAGCATTTTAACATTATGTATAACAAAATTTGGGGAGATAAAATTTTTGGGTCAAAAATGTGAAATTACTGCTCGGTAATACTGGACTTGAAACGTACATACATTTTTTAAGCATTATGCAAACATTCAAAATATGCATTTCTCAACAGAACTTGATATGAAGTTGGACAAAACCTTTTGGATATTATGTTCAATTATGCTGAAAATAAATGTTGGGGTAAAATATTGAAAAGTCTCTGTTTAATGGACATGAGAATGTAGTAACACATGGACAGGTTGCCATTGTAATACACGGACGACTCTTTACTATTGTATGCATCACCCAAAATGTATCAAAAGATCTTTACTTTCTGAACGTTTAACTCGAATATCTTAATTATAAGTAACATGAAAATTAAAAATTTATATTTTTGTGGTAACATATGAACAAGGCCTTTTAAGCAACCGAGAAATGTTCAAACTCATAAATATCAATAATATTCACAAGATAATGAAAATCTTAACACTTGAAACTTAATCATCTATATAATCAACAAACTAAATACAGTTTAAAAAAATGTTGACAGAATTTTTTGCGTCAAATTCGAGCTACGCTACGGTGTAAAAAGTACAATAGATGAAATTGGTTGCAACTTTTTTTCTACAAGTGGTATTTTAACCCTAGAGCACTATCGCTGGGTGATTTTCACCTGAGCAAATGCATTTACATGATTTTCAAGATGTTGCGCTTGTCTGAGTGTCAAGGAGTCTGTGCCTTCACCAGTGAAGTCTCACATGTCCCAGGAATGGGTGGACCAAAGACCAAGTTTACAGTATCTTTTTTTTTTTTTTATTTTTTTTTTAGGAATTTTTTGTTCTCGAATTCCAAATGTCTCAGTAATTTTGAAGCATTTTTTTTCGGGTCTTCCCATTACATTTTTTTTCATGTTGTTAGCCATGCCACAGTTGAAAATAAAAGAAAACCATTCTAATTTGTCATGTGTTGTCATATTTTGATCTATTTTTATGACAATTACGTTTTGTTGGGTATATTGTATCGGGGTAAAAATCACCCGTCGTTAGTGATGGTGTTATTTTTTTATAGCGAAGTGTTCTAGGGTTAAAAAGGATAACAGTTCCATGAAATGAGATCTTTAGCTAAAACATGACCCACTTGATAAATGATGTATGCAAATGTATTTTTTCACATTGATGTTCACTTTTACTTGAGCCATATGCAAATACTGTCTGATATGAAACAAACCTCAGTATACCAAATACTTAGCCCCATCACAGCTGTTATCCTTCCTCTCCTTACAGGGAAAAAGAGATGAGAGTACCCATGTTGATTCTGCCAAAGCTAAGGCTGATGCAAAGGTATTGTTGTTTCATCCAGTGACCTGATACTCCCTTGAACGTTCCAATAACACAGAACATTTTCACTGTTTGAAGCTGTGTTGTATAAAAGCTCCCTCTTGCTCTCCCCGTCTGTCTCATCCAGGCTTTATATGAAGCAGGCGAGAAAAAGTGGGGGACAGATGAAGACAAATTCATTGACATCTTGTGTCACAGGAGTATTCCACAGCTTCGACAGAGTGAGTACACATTTTTAACACTTATACTGTTGATGCACTGCTCTGAATGCATTCATTTGTCAAATATATGTTATCTGTTTTGCAGCAGAAATAAATATATGTTCAAATATGTGTTGTGTTGTGGCAGCTTTGGTAGAGTACAAGAACATAAGCAAGAAAACCCTCCAGGAGAGCATTGAGAGTGAGATGTCTGGTAACTTGGAGAAGCTGCTTGTAGCTGTTGGTGAGAAGAATTTTCACATGTTGCTTCTTCTGTATGAAACTGCATTCTGAAATACTACTTTGTGCAGGATGAACTACTCACGACTCATTTTAATTCATCTCTCCAGTTAAGTGTGTGAAGAGCGTCCCAACATACCTTGCAGAGAGACTTTTCAAGAGCATGAAGGTATGCTTTTCTTTTTGAAACACCTCTTTTACATTTGATGAAAAACACAAAAAGAAAAAACGAAGAAGACAAAAAAAGATGCAAGGTATCAGCTATCAGTTTAGTTTAATTTATCGCATTGTCATTCAGTCAATCTTCTTGTGCAATAAAGTCATCCAGGAAGAACTTGTTTCATGTGTCATCGAACTTGACAAGTTTAGTTTTTGAGAGGTATTTTATTTTTCTAGTGTAAGAAAACAAATCATTGCTTTCAGACTATTTGCTTCTTCTTGAAGGACAGAGAGTCAGCTTGTGACTGAAGGGTTGCTAGTTCAATTCCCCACACTGGCAGAAAGTTGTTGGCTGATCTGCCCTTGTGCAAGGCACCTAACCTCCCATTTGCTCCCCAGACACTTGATATGGCAAGCCCACTGCTCCTAGCCTATAGTGTGTGGTGTGTTCATGCAGGTTCGAGTTAAATGCAGAAGTTGAATTTCAGTGTGTGGTGCATATGTACTGACAAGATAAAAAAAAAATCTTCATTTGAGTTAGAAATTTAAAAAGTTTTAGGGGTAAAAAAATTTTAGTGGCTTAATTTTGGATTGGGAGGGACCACTTTACTAATAACTGAAGATAAACTTTTCATCTGGGTCACTGGAGTTCTTTGAAGCCTACATTTGTATCACATGCTGTGAATAGAAAAGCCACAAACTGTTTGGTTGCGCTCATGTCCCATTCAGCCACAGCAGACAATTGTATTGGTCGCCAGTGGTGTGGAAAGGAATGTTAAGCCACCGTTTTATTGGCGCTACTTTGACTAAATGTCCCACAAAGTAGAAGATGAAAAAAAACACAACAGTTGCAAATATTACACAATACAGGAAAGTGTTTGTGCAGGGAACAAGTGATAAAGATAAAAGTAGTTGCTGACTGTGGTTAGAAGTGTTCAGATCCTCAAGTAAATACTGTCAAAGAAAACATGTCAATCCTGTACGAAAAAAACACTCAAGTGAAAGTAAAATGAAATGTAAGCATTGAAGTAGAAATACAGGTTTGGTCTTTCTGACAGATGACATCATTGGATGATTAATACTGAAGCATCTGTGTTGTCACAGCACGTTACTGTTGTTTCTACTGGAGGTGGGGTGAGTTTTTAGTACTTCATGTCCAGTTTAGACAGATACCAAATAAATGTAAGGGCTCACTTCATGATTAATAGGCGAAAAAAAAAAAAAAAAAAAGTCATATGATACAGAAATCTGTTTTCAGTTTTTCTAACCATGGATTTTTTGTGAGATATTTGAACATACATTGAAAAGAGTCTGTGGAAAACGACTTAGAGGGAAATAATGGATCATAATTAATAACTCCTAGAAATCTGAAGTATGTTCCTGAGTACACAGTGCTTTTGTGAAGTTTGAAGATAAAATATGTTGGAAACCCCTGGTTTAATGTTTAACATTGTGCTTTTACTTGAAGTGCTTGTTAGAATATGCATTGTGTAAATTCTTTATCTTACACCAACTAGAAACTAAATCTGTCGGATAAACATAATTGGAGTAAGGAATACAGTATTTATTTATTTTATTTTTTATTTTGAGCATGTAGACAGAAATTTAAACCAAACAAGACCCACCAATGAGATATCAATAGTGATACCCAAAAGGTTGATAGGCAAATAATGTAATGCAACAATGTAAGTTGTAATAATACAACTAAAAAAAAATAAATAAAATGACACGTGCTCAAAAAGGAGCAGGAAGAAATGTAAACTTATATACTCCTACCCCAATCTCTATTCCTCGTGGTTACTACATAAATAATAGCAATTATCTTATAATAATAATAATAATAATAATAGTAGTAATAATAATAATAATAATAATAATAATAATAATTTAATACCAATGACAACACTAACATAACAA
This sequence comes from Ostorhinchus rueppellii, assembly GCA_030068375.1. NCBI lineage: Eukaryota > Metazoa > Chordata > Actinopteri > Kurtiformes > Apogonidae > Ostorhinchus > Ostorhinchus rueppellii. The sequence goes on from JAQQZY010000005.1 coordinate 7,928,350, forward strand.
TGTAACATAATTTTTGATAATTATGCTAACATAAAAATACCATTATAAATTTATGATTTTTATTAGGAAAAAAACAAAACAATCAACAAATGTCAATAAAGGAAGTAATATTCTATGTAATATTTTATACAAAGCCCCATCATCAGTAGGCCACCGTGCCCCGCCCCCTCTTGCCCTGTCCTCTCTGTATTTTTTTTTTTTTAAATCATTTGTTTGTATTTGTTTTTAAATCGTTTGTTTTTTGGACATTGTTTCAGTCCAACACTCTGTCTGTTCCAGTTTTACACAATTATTTGATAAGCAGAATTGTTTCATTGTGGTTTAACATCTTTGGATCTTGAAATTTGTCATTTCCCTTAACTCGTACTCGTCTTTCCTGAAACATTTTCTGTAGAAGGTTTGCTAATAGATTATTTCTGGCTTTGTACAGAAACAAAAATGCACCAAATATCTTAGATACACCTCTGAGATGCAGTGAAATACAAGTAGCGGGAAATGATTAATTCAAGTACATATACCTGAAATGTGGAAGCGCTTACTCATTGTCCACCATGGGTCGCTCTCTAGTTTCTTTGTCTTGGACATTTGGATGTTTGTCTTGTTAACCCTCTTCCTTAATGGACTATTTTGTCCAGGGTTTGGGAACCACAGAGTCCACTTTGACCAGGATACTTGTGGGCCGCTCCGAAATTGATTTGCTGGACATCAGAGCCGAGTACAAGAAGCTGTTTGGTTACTCTCTCTATTCCCAGTTGGAGGTCAGTACACAAACATACGTATACATTTTATGTTACATGTGATTAACAGAGTGCTGTCACAGTTTGTGACCATAAAAATGTATTTGTTTTGTTTAATATGAAACGCAAACACATTTTAATGCTTCTCTCCCTTTTCTCTTCCTTCATGTTTGTGTAGTCTGAGGTTTCGGGTAACTACGGCAACGCCCTCAAACATCTGTGTGGCCAAGATGACTAACTCCTCCCCAGATGCAATGAGAAACATGTGGTGTGACCTTCAGCCTAACTCCTTAGCTGATGAGAGGGAATGTCATGATTGAGGAGTATTATACTGAAACAGTGGCTTGAACTCAACTGTAACAACATCTGGAACTAACTACACTCTCGACTGTGGAATTCCAGGAATGATATGGACACAGATATTCTAAGGTTCCAACACCACCAGTGTCGCAGATATACTGGAGGATTAACACACCAATGAGAAGTCTGATATTCATAATATGCATGTTAAATGTCTTAATGGACACAAAGATGACTGAATACAGAAATGAATGTATTCCTGATCTTGTAACTGTTGCTCAAAACTGTACTTGTTCAGTATTTTATGCTGTTATGCATCACAAATAATCAAAATATTTCTGAAAAGCTTCACATTTAAGAAAATAAATCAGTGTTTCAACATAAAAGACACAAGATGTGAGCTTTCTATAAAAAAAAATACTTTATTTAAGAGTTTTGTTTATGTTGCTGTATCCGACTCCTACGCAGGTCATCAGGACTTTGTCTCCCCCTTTTCTTTCATCCTCTAGAGGCTTCTGAACCTCAATCTTGAACATGATCTGGAAATAATCTCTAATGTGTCTGAGGAATTCAATTCTGGAGAGAGCAGGGAGAGAGGGGTGGGGGATGGAGAAGAGAAATGTTGTGTTTATTCTTAAATGTCAAGAGCAATCCACTTTATCTTCTGCATATTGCATTACATTTCTCAAGGTGTGATTTTTTTAATAATATACAGAAAATATTTTGCCAGACATGAAAAACTGAATTTAAGGTCCTCGACTGAGTATATCAGAATAAACACAGTGGAATTACAATTAACATTACCTGAGTAAAGAGGAAGAGTGTATTGTGATGGCACTGCCAATCTTCAGTTATCATAGTACTGTACTTGAGAGGGACACAGCACCGGTACCATGATAACTGAAAATGGACAGTTCATAGTCTCCTTCATGAAGAACTCATAGGTAGAAAACAATCTGCAAGTAACGACGACAGTAACAGGGTACTGTTGTCTGTTAACATCTCCATTCACCACACATAGCAATGTCAATTTTTAAAGCCACATGAGCACAAGTCTTGTGACAACGCAAGAACATAATAGACAGATATGTGGCTTTAAAAGAAAAAAAATTTGACAGAAGACCAGCATTGTTGAAGAGGACTTCTCAGTAATTTAGCAGCTTTTGATATTATGTGGAACATGAAAGTGGAATTTCTGATTAAAACAAAATTTTAGAGATCATTTAAAGACAACTGTGTCAAAACAAACAGTAGCACTTACACAGGAGTCTGATTGCTGTATTCATCACTGTTTATCTAGCATTTTGAGTCCTGCTGTGGAGAACTTTGGAACATCTTCCTTTGCCAAAGAGGACTGGTGGAAAAATAACTAAGCATAGGGTATGACAGGGTCCGACTGCATTTGTTGGTTAACATATGAATGAGCCAAGTTTCTGCTTTGTTAGGTTCAGTGGGACGGGGACTACTGCGTGTGAATGACAGTGGCTTACGTGTAGGGGGAGAGGGGTCCGAGCAGAACCTTCGACACATCCTGCTGGCCAAGGGTCATCAAAAGTAGTGCCAGGCTCTGATTGGACGAATCCACACAGCCGCCCTACAACAGAAAGAGGATGGGCGACGTGTTTTTAAGTGACAAAAACAACACATCATGGAGGTGGAGATATTGTATAAGAGCTCAGCCACCCAATAACAGGAGATTGATTATTTTTAGGTCCAACACAGATAGCAACTTCCATTGAAAAAAAACATATGAAAGGAGTCCAAATGAGGTGCTTGTAGATCAGATCTTTCTCAGCCAAACAAACTCTTAAAACTGCAGCGACTAAAACCAAGATGCTTGCTCTTTATACAAATTGTGCATAGTAGAAAAGTTCATTTTAATAAATGTATGAATGTATAATTCACAGTAAATTATGTTGTACTGACAAAAATATTTTTAAAACATGAAAATCACAAAAGTGCATAAATATCATAAAAACAAGTTTCACTAGAATCATTCCAGTATCGACCAGTTAGTGAAATCATATCCTTTTTTTTTTTTTAATATTCTTTCCTCTTGTATTATCTTATAAGATTATGTGCCTTTGACCATGCTAAAATTCAACCATGAGAGAAACCTTTTTCCATACTTTAAGATCTGCACAAGCCCCTTGTAGAACACACCAGGAACAGGCTCTGGAGCTGTATAAACCTTTCTATTGTCCATTTTCATTTTCGACTGCTTTTTTAATAAATGTCACAGGACACAATAGATGTGAGGCAAGATTCATAGCTTGTTGCGACATGCTTTGGTTACATGATTCAATTGTGGCATTTGTGTGACATTGTACATGGTCCATAAACTCATCCAGTGGATACCACGTCCAACCCTTAACACTTCATTTCACATCTACACCACCTGCGCAAAATTTGCTCCTTTTCCTCCATTAATGCAATATTTTAAAGACAGATGATCCTGAAGACATCTGTGAAAGGACACACCCAATGTATGATAACATTTAATAGTACTTAACAGACTAAATCAACCCAAACACAGCTGTGAGCATTTTACTAATACAAGATGTTGATGCAATCTGTGCCCAAAGGTAACAAAAGTGCAATGGTTTAACTGTTCCTTGTGTTATGGTAAAGTATGTAATGTAGGCAAGTCACACTGATATGGCATTGTGACAGCATGTCAGCAAAGATATGATTCAATTACATAATCGTATCAATGAAACCACAGGGAAACCATGGTGACATTGTTTTTGTTGCTGATGAGGCTGGGGTTTCAGCTAACTGGATTTCCTTCAACAAATCCACAAAAACACTGGTTGGATGCCACAATAAAAATAAACTTGAATTTCAAAACATTACATGTAGTAAAACAAAAATTAGACAAGAATATTCATGTTCACAGCTTTACTAACGTAACAAGCCAGAGGCAAAAGAGTAGAAGCAGGAGGATTTTTCTATATTCAAGCAGTGGTTTAGTACACGATTCAAATAGCTACATGAAAATGGAAAATCCCCTGAAAACTGAAGCAAGAACTTTCACTTAAGTGAAATACAGGTGACTGCTGAAGAAGCATTGTACCTGTGTGCCTTACCTTTACAGTTGCTGATCTTGACTACACTGTTTCCAACTACTTAATTTATTTCCGAATAGCGTTTCCAGTTTGTATGTGGTATATTTTTGCTAGACATACAGATTGATTCCAGTACACGCTGTGGACCGACTGCTCATTTCACGCTATCTGTTATGAAGTTAAGATCAGACAGTGAGGATGTCCCAGAGGGGTAGCGGCAACTGAGAGGCCACAAGGAAAAGTCCCTATGATTCCTTAGAGCAAATGGTAACCCCCTTTTCACCAACAGTCAAATAACAAAAAATAAATTCATGTAGCTGTGCACACATTTAAGTCACAATAACGTGGTTCTATATTACTGAGCAATGTGAATATTTTCCCTCACTTATAAATTATTACTCACATGGTTCTTACTCTTAATCTAATGAATAATACAAAGGGAAAAGGACACAGAAAAGTGGAATTACAAACATTGTTTTGGATTAAATAGATTAATAATGAAAATAATTAAACACTCGTGGCTTTTTTTCTCCTGACAAACTTGTGCAATTCAACAGACATCAGATATTAAAACCATATCCTGACAAGTTCATGCTCTAATCTACAGAAAGCAAAATTTGTGCTGCTTCGATTCCAGACTCCTAAGCACGTCTTGTTCCAACAGTGGTTTACTTCTTTCCTTGTATCTCTCAAGCTAAATAAAGTGTCATTGATTATTGACAAAAGGGCTGAGGACATTACAACAGAATTATCCCACATCCCTTCGCAAAAGCCTACACACATCCACTGTTGTATTAGATTACAAATTAAGCTACTAAACATTGAATTTTTTTACTTGCTGAGAGCATTACTTACATCGGCTCAAGTTCAACGAAGATGTCCCCTTCAAAAACAAAATGTCCATCGTGTAGCTTTGGTTTACTATAAGAAGGCTGTACTCATTAACCACAAAACAAACACATGGACAAGTGAGCGTCGGTGTCCTTAAAAACAAATCAGATGCATTTCCTTTCAAAACAATCCCAGTAGAAGAACCGTGAATCCAATTTACTCCCAAATTCTCCTCATCGCAGTTGTAGCAGTCAGTAATCAACTAAAATTCTAAAATCTGCTACAGTTCTTAAAAAGGTTCATCTACATCTTGACATTGTTTTCATCAAAGATTACAGAAGGCTGGGGTTGTTTTTCCTCCCAACCAGCTCCAAGTCTGCTGGACAGAAACATTAGCTCCCGACTATGTTGCTTGGAGTTAAGAGGATCCATCCAACAATATTCCTCTTTCAAAGCTAATCAGCACTACCCTGACCAGCTAAATGGACTCACATGGCTCCTATGAGAGAGGGCTGAGAGGCCGAGCCATGTGGAGGCCAACTCAAGTCACAGAATCACTGGATCTAATTGTACATATTCGGATGAAGTGGCCTCTGTATGTGTCTGTGAAATAATCTGCAAACAGCCGAGTGAGGTTCACAGTTTCTCCCCGTAAGTGCACATGAACTCAAACAACACCAGCACAGAGATGTGGCTACAAAAACTGATTATTATTCCTGCAGTCTAACACAAACCCTCTAATCTCCTTTTCACTCCAATCAAAACAAAAGAAATAATCAAACAATGTATAGAAAAGCAATACAGTAAACTACGCATTAAACATTAAACTAAAATCTGTTTATGATCAACATTCACATTCAGAGCTGTCTGATGCTGCATTTATTGTAAATAATTCAATATCTTTATACTAAAAAAAATTATACAAACAATCATAAATTGAACTTAACTGCAAAATTCCTCCTGACAATGTAATTCCAAAAGCGCAATTACTTTTGTCCTCTGCCCTTAGTTTTTAGACATAATTTATTCTACAGAGAAAACCTCACCTATATTACTAACTACAGTAGAGCAGAATACTAATCTACTGAGTAAAACTTTCTTTACAGAGTAGACAAACTCTTCTAGACAGATTTATCAGTGCTTGAATCTTCTGATTTAATGGGCAGACACAAAATAAGCATTTAAGGATCTGATTCTACTTTGCACATCATACTTTTGCCCACAAACAATGTCTCTGTTGAATTCCAGACTAGGGTTGATGGTCATTACCAGGGAATGTGGGTAAACAGGGGCAGTGAAAGTCATTGTTACGAGCTCAGTGGTAACACATCCTGACTGTGTGTCAGGTATTCCCCAAGAATTTTAATTTGTTCAGGGATGGGTCTCAAATGTATTGTTTAATTCATGTGTGCACAACAGCTAAAAACTGATAGGAATAAAAGTTTTATACAACAATACATCTAGAAATGAATAATTAAAAAAAACATTATCTGAAATATTCAATAATAAATGAATGAATAAAGGTTTTGTGAGATGTACTCAAGGCTTCTTGAGTATGCGTGCTCAAGTAGTAGCCGGTTATTTGTGTTGAATATACTGTATGTAAATAAAACTGGACAGGCTCTGTGTGTGGAATGACAGATGCTTTTCACAACAGTTAAGTAATGACAGATCTGGTGACCTGATCCCCCCGAGACCCAAACCCACACACATTTTCAATCTAGTATTCTTACAAGAGAAGACACTCTTCACTAGACTCTGGTTATAGATGTTTATGGGCACATGGCTATGGAAGGATTCCTGAGTATAAGTGAAGGTCTGTGCCATGAAGAGAATGTGGTCCACATTATGTACGCCTGTTGACAGTGAGGAAAATCTCAAACTGTGGGCTTTCATGGTACATACCCGGTATATTTCTTCCAAAAGCAGTTTGGCACAGTTCCTACCAAGGTCCTCAGGTAGAACAGGGTCCCCTTGCCCCTGTGGTGTGGATGACATCTCAGCACTGAGAAAACAACCATTCAGAGTCTCTGCCACCAGGGTCAGACCAAAACCTGGAGACCTGAAGTTAACCAACAGACAAGATGTAAAACAACTGGAATAAATACCAAAAATGCTTGTGCAAAATGTCATTAATGTTGAAACACTCACTTGCCAGAGTTGGCTCCTTTCATGTGGTCAGTGTAGATGTAGATATCTGGAAGGAATTGGTTCAGAACGCTCCTTGCGGAGTCCACTATCCTGTTAGCCATCTGAGGGGAAACTCGAACAGAATATCTTGGTTCAAAAAAGTCAAGGACTTTGAATGTATGCTTTGCTGTGTGAGTTTCCCAAAGAGTCAAAAGAATACACTGCATTACAGTGAAAATAATCTACCACACATCAATTATTAAAGAAAAAAACATCATATTTCAAAGTCAACTAAGTATTACACACTCTTGACTTTAACCAAATCATTCATTCATTCATAGATAGATAGATAGATAGATAGATAGATAGATAGATAGATAGATAGATAGATAGATAGATAGATAGATA
>JAQQZY010000005.1:7935923-7950966 GCA_030068375.1 Ostorhinchus rueppellii
TAGATAGATAGATAGATAGATAGATAGATAGATAGATAGATAGATAGATAGATAGATAGATAGATAGATGTGTGTGATTCATGTGCATCTGACAAAGGATACGCTACTCCTCTGATCCTCTTGATCTTGCCTGGGTCTCTCAACTGAACTGGTTTGATGGTTCTGCGGACAGGACATGTTACGAGTACTTCTCCACCACCTCCAGGAGCCATCCCCCTCTTCACCACCTACATAAGAAACCAATCAAATGTGAGATTTAAAAAAAAAAACCCAAAAAAAAACAAAAAACTTCACAATAATTTTCCATTGGTTCTTAAATCAAATCAGCCATGTACTGCAACTGCAATAATAATTAATTGGATGAAGTACAAACTCATGCTAAAATTATTACTCCAGAAGGGAAAGCAAGGGGTATTGTTTTTGGTTTGGTTTGTTTGTTGATCTGTTAGTTAACACTCTAGCAGCAAAACTATTGGTTGAATTCATACCAAATTTGGTTTATAGATTGCAAGTGACCCAGAATAGATCACTATATTTTGGGAAAAGTAGATCAAAGTTACAATTTCTTATGACTTTCTAAATCTTTTTTTTTTCTTCCCATTTACTTATAATGGACGAAATTTGTCTTATGCTGTCTATTGCCCCTTTCACACAGCATTTCTGTTACAGGAATAATTTACCTTTATTCTGAAACAACCTCTGTGTAAACAAAATGGTAAGATCATTTGGTCCCACCTGTATCGCAGCTTTTTAACGCCTCTGAAGGTAGTCACAGAGCTGTGATAAAGGCGGAATCATGATTCTGGAACACGATGTAAAAAGAACACTTCTCATTGTGCAACCAAGGTATGAAATTTTGATGAGGTGACCTCCAAGCTGGATAGACAGCGGGTGCTTATGCAGGCACTGTAGCTTCGTGTAAGGGGTGCTGTGGCTCAGCGTCATTTTCACCCATTGCATGTTGCTGTAGCACCCTGGGCAGCTGCCAGAGAATCCATGCCAGTGTCTCCATATGTACACTATACGCTACGTCACTGCCCCTTTGATTCCGGAACACAGGTCTGCTGTGTAAAAGTCCAGCCTGTCTTACCGCTAGCTTGGCTGTGGAAATTGGTCAATGGTGGAAAAATGGTGGGATCCCCATCTGGCCTTTTTTTCTGGGATCTCTGTGTAAAAGTGGCTTATGTCTATGCTGACATCAGCACATGCATAGACATGATGACATCAGCTGGATCAATGCCAAAGTAAGCCACAATACATGCAAGGGGTGGAGTTTGTTGTGCCTGGAACCACTTGTATTGCCAATAATTTGCAGACAGAGGTTGTGCTACTAAATCACTCACAAACGTTCAATGAACTACATTTGTTAATATTTCAAAAATGTCATCGGGTGTCACCTTCAGCTCAAAACCTGCTCCATCGATGCCAAACTTCTTCATGAGAGGAAGAGCTGTGGTCTTCAGTAAGTCAACCTGCACCAGACAAAGTTCATATTGATAATTACCATAAACAACCATATCAGAACATCTTTGTAAACTGGAATCACCAAACAAAAATGTTGTTCACTGTTTCCATGACAACAGCTCTTTCCAGTGTCACCACTTCCTGCTGCTCCTTTGTGGTTTTTCTGACATCTAGGGCTGCAACTGACAATTGTTTCCATCCTTTGGTGCTTATCATTTTCTATGTAGATTACCTCTAGTATAACAGATAAAACAGTTTAAAAAAACAAAAAAAAAGCACCAAAGTAATCTCCTTTAATAGTGGCATTTATCTAAAAATCACTGGAACCATTAGTCCATTAAATGAACGGATGCAGATTTTCTCTGCTCAACCAAAAAAATAATTGACTACTGCAGCAATACCAACATTATATGCATTGAAATAATGAAGCTCTTTGAAAGAAAAGGTCATTCTGAAAGTCCAAACAGCAGAACAAACTTAGAGGCAAGCATCTTTGAAAGAATTTCTTTGGTGTCACAATTCTTCTCAAGTAAAGATTTGGGGAAGGACTGGCAAACCTCTTAAACAACTGCATTAAACAATATCTCCAATGGAACCAGCTTTCTCCTACAACATTCCAACCATTCCTTTCATTATTTTTGTGAAACCCGGATAAGTGCATACATTGATGTGTTCACTAGAGGGCAGTGTCCACTTGGATTCAAGAAAATAACACTTCAGTCGGGAATTCTCTGCACTGAGAAGTTTATGTTTGAGGAGAAGGCTAACATTTTACACTTAACATTTAACATTTTAGGTAATGTGCTCCAGAGTTGTGCATAGATGAAGATTTTATTAGTTTAAGACACTGTGTGTTTCCTCACCGTTGGATCTATGGGGTCATTGGTAACTCCCCTCAGAGTGGCCTTCAAAGCAGTTTTCATGAATGGAGCCAACATGAGCAGTGCCTCCAGATAGTAGCCAATTGATCGCTGTGGGTTACAGTCATGTTCAACAGCACCTCCATACAACAAGCCAGGCTGGTAGAATAATACAGTACCTTGAAAGGACAAAAATACAAGGAAAGTTAAAAATCCTTACATGGACAGTTACATTCAGGAAAATTACCAACAGGCATAGAGATCCACAAGTTTAGAGAGGTCATTAGAGTTAAATGAAACTGAAAGTGACAGATGATGTTTAGCTGTTATTTCCACAAAGACATGAGGGATTACAGAGTAAGATGTCCAGATTCATGTTTATTTCTTTTCAGTTGAAAAACCTGAATTTTGTTTCATGTAGCCAATATTCTTTGTGGCAGATTTTATTTTCCAAGCCTGGGAGAAATATCAGAATGTTTTGTTTGGACCAAACTGCAAATCACAAGCACACCATGTTCCCTAAAGAAATGTTGGTAATGAAGTGAAATATTCGGAACACTGCAACTTTATACTGATGCCTTCCAAACCAGTGAGGGTGGGAGATGTGTGCATAACACGGAATAGTCTCAATACAGACATTTTGAGGCTGGATTTTAAAAAATAAATAAATAAACAATCAATCAATAAATAAATACACCATACGTCAGATTTTATTATTGAGTTCAAATACTAGTATTAAAATATTTGTCTGCAAGAATAAAATATGCATGAATCTCATAAAAAGTTGTTTGTGGTGGTGAACTATGAGAATAAATGCAGACCAAAAAAGAAAGAGAAAAAAATGATCGAGTTCAGGGTCTCTGTGGACTTCACGCCCAAACTCAATTCCACCTTCTCAATCTACAACAAAGAGTCAATTTACAAAGATTTAACAGTGCAAACTCACCTGTCTGATTAATCTCTATCCTGGAGCCATTGGTCACTTTGTCGAGGAGCCTGATGAAACTGGCTTCAAAATCTGAAAGAAATATAAACAAACACATTCAGTTCGTCCAACTCATGTCTTCCTCGCTTTTCCGTGTCAACAGGTGGGCTCATATAAACTTGTCCGTTCTGATAGTTTTTGGACTTGAGTCAAAAATAGGAACTGAGTCAAGTATTTTCTGTACACATGGGAACTTCAGACAAGAATTCCTTCACACACCCCAAATGAGACAGTAATCCAACATACGACACAACTGTCCAGCGATGTTTGACTGCTCTTAATACGCAAATAAACGTCATAACGCTGTCCTGTAAAGTAAGATTGCATTTATCTCTGTTGTCCCATAATTACCCCACCTCTGGCGTCCAGTGATAAAACACACTCCCAACTGCGTAACAGCTAGCACGTTAGCCACAGTGCTAACTGCGACGCCACATGAACAGCCAACCTAAAACTCACCGCGCAGTCCCGGGTCGTCCTCTTTAGATCGTATGTTTTTTATTCTAACTCGCTTTCCGCTGAGTGTGGACAAAACCAGGCGCTGTCTGAAGAAATTGCAACCGTCGTATTCGAGTCCATGGCTTGCCATGTTATTATTGTTTCTCCCTGGCGTCAGTGGAAATCCACGTGTGTTTGCCCAGGAAGACGATGATGTGAAGCGAAGGTATGGCAAGGCACGAGGGTCAAACATGCCTTTTGCGTGTGCACTGCTTGCTAGTCGCCACTAGATGGTGCCAGAGTGCCAGACTAGATGGAGCCAGAGATGGTGTGATTCAGTGACGTTTTTTTCAACTTAAAGAAACAAGTCGTTATCAAAACAGATACATGCGCGAGAAGTACTTTATTTATTTATTTTCATTTCATATCTGTACAAAATTACCCGAAATAAACTCAGCTAGATAGAATAATTATCAGGTTTCATAGTAGAATGTAATTACAACAAGTAGGCTCAAGAAAAGTTATTTGATGACACTGAGATTTTATATATATATATATATATATATAATGTTTGGAAAAGCGGCTTAACGCTCGCCCAGTTTCTATTAAAACAGCAGACTGGCTGTTGTCAATCTGCACTTCTGCCTGCAGGAGGGATCCAAGCTCGGAAGAGATTAATCACTGCAACCTTGCCAGCAAGCTTTTTCCGACGGCAGACCCATTACATAACCGCGTTATACAATAAATACTTCCCCAACAAAACCGTAAACACTGACACGAGAGGGGAAGTTTTGTTTAAATTGGGGCTAACGCTTTCCTTTCGCTTATTTGCGTCTGCGTGGACGGGACGCTTGCATCATCATCATCTGTCCCAGCTAACAACGCACCGATCCCTGGTCCCATCCTCTCCCTCCTCTTCCTTTTCCTCCTCCTCCTCCTCCTTTTCTGAAGCTGATGGAAACAAGAGTCAAGGTCCAGTAGCAGTTTGGCTGCAAAAGACGCGCCCACTCGTGTCTACGTTGCGCACGTCTTGGGGAAGAAAGTAGCCGATAGTCGCCTGCAGTTCCTCACCGAGAACGAACAGGAGAGTTTCATGGGAATACACACGGACATCCTATTCTACACAAACGCATCTGAAGTCCAAACCACTGAGAGATGGTTCTGCACAGGATTGTTCGTGCTGTCATTGTGGGACCTCCGGGGTCGGGGAAGGGAACAGTGTCTTCACGTATAACCAAAACTTTCGGACTTACGCACATCTCAAGTGGGGATATTTTAAGAGCCAACATCAACGCTAAAACCGGTAAGACAGAGTCCAAACTTAGAGCAAACATCTCCTAATGCCAAAACTTCGCGTAATAGTGTTTTAGAATGCTTAAATTATTGATGTTTATCACATTATTTTCCGTATAATGCTTTCCTTACATAAAGGAGGTTGCTTTAGGAATCATCTCCTAAATTCCTGATTTGACCCATATCACACTCAGATTACTTCACACAAACGTGACTGCGTGTGTGTGAAAAGTACAGACTCTGCTACTAAGGTAGTGATATCAGCACCACACCTACACTAATAACAGTCCTTTCTTATCTTTACGTGACACCAGAGACTTTGACATGATAGAGAATATAAGGGAATAGAGTCTATACTTTTCTCGTCAAGGTCAAAGTCATTATCAGCATATAGAGGGTGTTGTTACATGTTGACACTACAAACAAACCTCACCCAACAAAAGGTGAATATTACAGTAGGCTTACTACAAATCACCTTGCATACAGATAAAGTGAGTTATAAAGATAAGGGAAGTTGTACAGTTTTGCCCCTTGAGAAGACGAATTACAGAAGAATGCACATGCTGACAGTGTGGTTATTAGTTGGACAGGAATCCTCTGCAGCTTCACAATCAAGATGAACCTTTATTTAACTTAGCTAGTTCCTCATGTTGCTCTTACACAGAAGTGAATGAAATCCCTTCGGTGTTGACCTGCTGAGTAGCTCCACTGGGGCAGCTGGCAGCCAAAAGCAGATCTTCTTATTGACATTCCTTCGTTGACTGTTCCCTAACAGTCCTTGGATCCATTCACCAGTAACCTTCCACTGTTTAGGATTGTTTCACTAACCTTCTCACATGTCAACCTGTGTAGTAGTAACGCATTGAAGCATTGCTAAAAGTGTACACCGTTAAAAATGAGTAATGCTTGTATTGTTTCACAAACCCTCTCTGGTTGTCTATTTGCTAACTCTTGGATTGACAAACTGGTTGTCATGCAACAGTGCTTTCACTTTCTGGGCACTCTTTCCTGAAAGTCCATTTGACTATTACATTCATCACATTTAAGGAAGCCTCATTTGTAGAGCAACACCAAACCACTAAAACTGCTGTTTTTGTCACAATCTTCTTTGTTGCTTGTGGTTTGCTTGTGTCATGGAAATAATATACAGCAATGTATAAACTATATGCATTCATCAAAGAAGGAAAGCCAGAGATCATGCTGAGGCCAGCCCTCAGTCACCTCATCAGGGGGCTGGATATTAGACCATAACAAAGATTTGAAACCACCATACTAAAGACACACGGAACACAAAACATTGCAAAACACAGACTATTGCCTCAGAGAGCAAAAGGCAGAGCAGCTCCTCAGCATTAAGTTTTATAGTCACTTTACCCTTTTCTCTATTTCAGAGTGAAATTAGAGCAGCATAGGGTCACAGTCAGGTTATGCATACAAGGCTTGGCCGGAAATTCCTTTGTTTGGCTGGACACAGACCATTAAAAGTAGAAGTTGTCAGAATCATACCTTTTGTGCCTTATTCTCTCAAACTCAGATCACCCCCTTATATTTACCATTTTGTAATATTACAGTTTTTTTAATCTACTTGCACAGATTTGAGTGAAGTATTTACTCAACATTTTCCACAAACGTCCAAGTGTTATTGTTGATACTGTGTGCCATGTTATTTGCATTTCTCAGAAGCCAAAATATTCTTAGTATATGTGAAAACTGTGGGTCATTGTACCAAAATAAAAACATTGTCCTAGGTTTTCAGTCACTGTCTTATTAAAACAGAAGCAGGAAGATTTAAAAAAAAAAACAAAAAAACTTGTCAAAATTTTAAGAAGTTTGATGAGCTTTGTCTGTCTCATCATCTCTGTGTATTCCTGTCAGAGCTCGGCCTGCTGATGAAGTCCTGTATCGATCAGGGTCAGCTGGTCCCCGACGACGTCATAGCTCGTATCATCCTGAAGGACCTGAAATCACTTGAGCAAGGCAGCAGCTGGCTGCTTGATGGTATGAGTTTCATCATCGTCATTATGATCATTTCTCTCAGTCTGGGCTCTAACAAAGGTGTGAAACCCATTTTAATTCAGGGGCCACATACAGCCCAGTCTGATCTCAAGTGGGTCAGATCAGTAAAATAATAGCATAATAACCTATAAAACATGATAACTACATTTTTCTTTTAGTTTTAGAGCAGAAAAATAAAATTCTGAAATTGTCTACATCTACAAACTATCAAAAATAGTCTGTAACTTTAACAAATATAAACTACCTGACATTTCTTCAAGAAAAACAAGTGCAATTTTAACAATATTATGCCTCAATATAGTGTTTAGTCATGTGTATTACAGATCACAATGGATCTACAAAGGCATGAAATATTCAGTAACAGGTACAATATTGTTAAAATTTTGGAGTTGTCATTAATTCTAGGTTATTATGCTATTCTTTTACTGGTCCAAACTACTTGAGGTGAGATTGAGCTGAATGTGGCCCCTGAACTAAAAGGTAATGTCTTCAGTGTAATGTTTGTACCTTCAAATTCATCCAGTGGCCCCAACTGGAACATTTGGTGGCCAGTTTTGGCCCCTGGGCCGTTTGTTTGACACTCCCACTTAATGATATCACTGTTTGGACATTGACTGTATAAATCCCATCCTTCTTTGCCGTTTTCTCTCCTCTCCCAGGTTTCCCTCGTACAGTGTCCCAGGCAGAGTCTCTGGATGACGCCTACAGTGTGGACACAGTCATCAACCTTAATGTGCCCTTCCAGACCATCAAACAGAGACTCACCTCCCGCTGGACTCACCTCCCCAGCGGCAGAGTCTATAATGTCGATTTCAACCCACCTAAAGTCCCTGTAAATATCTTCTTTCCTACAGAACATCTGCTTTCCAGTTCTTTAAAACAGTTTGTTTGAGCAAAAAATTTAAAGCAGAAACAAGGAAGTGAAATTAATTTTTCTCTACTGGGAGTTAAAGCAAAAACTGTAGCTTGGCTTATCTTTACTGTCATGACATTACTTATAGATTAAAGTAGAACAGAAAAAATATTTTAAATAAACTGGATATTGCGTGGGTATTTTACAGAGATTGATTAAAGACATAATATGAGTAACTGAATTCTATTGAATAAAAAAAATATTAGCATGCAAAAAGAGTAACAAAACAGAGTGGATGAACAATGGCAGACTGAGAAAGGAAAAATGGGGAGATTAAACAGGCAGGTTCACTTTGAAATTCAGTGCAGGGACCTTTGCTCTCATCCACTGCGATTACCACCAGCAGCAGGCACAGACATGTAGAGTTTCCTTCAACAGAAATCATCAAGAGTTCTAACATTTCTGATAAATGTGCTCCACTGAAATAGTGATTCACAGTCAGTGTGTCTGCAGTCACGTCTGCCTGTTCTTTCCATGATTTATAGCATGTTCTCACTTGATTTTCTCCAAGATCCGGTGGAGTGATACACTTATGGTTAATCATTTGCCTCGCTTTGTTTTTCACAGTCATTTCTGAGAGAGGACAATAGAAGACTCTCACATAAACGTGGGACGAAAGGAGATACGATTTTAGTTTACTTCACTTATATAACCTGATCAGTCTGAGTTCTGATGACTTCCTATATAATCAGATATCAGTAGCCGTTCAGAGCTAAATTAGTGGTAATCTCATCAGCTATGACTACTTAATGCTAGTTTTTCTGTCAGATCTCCTTCAGTTGTTTAAGATAAGACTGTCACAGGGTCGCACACAGGACTTTTACTCCACATTGGCTCAGGACAACATTCATATCCTGTACATATGGTTATATTCAAACAACTGTCTATGGATGGTTTATGGAAGTATCTCCTGAAGAAATATGCAGCCCACCAGAGTTAGTCTGTAAGAGGCATTCTCTTAGTTCATTAAAGTTTAGGTATTCTGTGTTGAAACGTCACTGGATTTCACTCTGGTTTTAACATTACACCGTCTTCACTGAAAAGTGTGTGGATCTAACATTTAGACATGAGTTACAGATGACAAAGCATGCATATGGTGGTAAATATTTTGCACAACAGTTATTTGCTGAAAAAAGGATATGTCTGATTAAATGTATGTACGAGGTAATGTGTGTAATTATATCTCAATAACAGAATGACACAACCTAAGTAAAATAATGATTTGTTCTAATGACTAATATTTAACCCATAACGACATTTATTACAAGATTATCCTCTGAATTTAGCATATTTTCCAGTGAGACCATCTATTTTGCTATGTTTAATTGACTGATCATGCAGATGTTCATAAAAGCTCAGAGTAAAGTCAAAGGTTATTTTATCAAAACTGAAGAAACAGTGACTTTTACAGTAAAATCTATCATTAACTGAACATAAACCCAGTGTGTACATCCACTGTCATTGATCCAACTCCATGGGTTTTACTGGTGAATCAGTGTTGTACAAGATAATAGTGTTTCCGCATTCACTATGGAGCCTCTGAATGTCCAAATGGGTCATATCTGATGACCATGAAAAGATGACAAACTGTATTTTACACCAATTATTACGTATATGGATTGATAGGATTAGTGGATTAACAGTTTAGATCAGTAGATCCTTTTGGTCAGTGGTGGATGTTTGGGTCTTTATGGGTTAAGCATTGATGTTTGTTTGAGTGTTGTAGATATACTGCTCTCAGCCTCTGGCCTTGGCCAACTGGTTGTAAAACACAGGTAGCATTTTGGGCTTCTTCAGCAGTGTTAACATTCCAGTCTCTGTGTCTTGCTTTAGGCTGCTCTGCAAATGATAGTAATCTAGCCAAACATGCAGGTACCAAGAAACAACTCTTTCAGGGGATAAACACAGTATATGCAAGTTCTTTGATTTTTTTTCTCCAGTATGAAACAAAGTGTGAATGAAACTTTCAATTCATTACATCTTCTCGTGTTGGTCAAGTTTCACTGTGTTTTAGTCAGTCATTCTTCACTGAATCATGCAGTCTTTGTTTCTGTGCATCTCCAGGGTTTTGATGATGTGACAGGGGAGCCTCTGGTCCAGAGGGATGATGACAAACCAGAGACTGTAACACGGAGACTGAAAGCCTATGAGACCCAGACGGAACCTGTCCTAGAGTACTACAGGTACATTTCAGATATATAAGACTACACTATGATGTTTTTGTTGTCAGCTGTCAGGTATCCTTAGCTTGTGCCCTTTATGTGTCCAAGTAAATATTATATAATTTTATTATGCTCAGGTCCTGACTAGAAACAGGAAGTACGACCATATTAGTCTGTACTCAGGTCTGTGCACTGGCTTCCTGTGGCTCATAGAATAGACTTTATAATAGCTCTGCTAGTGTAGAAGTCTGTCCATGGTCTAGCATCAAAGTACATCTGTGACATAGTGGCCCCATATAAACCATCTTGGACCCTAAGAACCTCAGGGACTGCTCTTTTGCTGGTGCCCAGAGTCAGGACCGAACATGGGTGTAGTTCCATGCAGCTAAATTGTGGAGCAATTTTCCTGATGATGTGAGACAAACTTCTACTCTAACAATGTTTAAGTCCAGGCTGAAAACAGCTCTGTTCAACTGTGCATAGAACAACTGAAAGAGTTCTATCTGCCCTGTTCTGATTATTTATGTTGTAATTGTGTGTGTTTTTATCCTGTCTATTTTCCATTTTTGTAAAGCACTGTGAATTGCCCTATGTATGAATTGTGCTATACAAGTAAATTTGCCTTGCCTATAAACTAGCTAGACACGAAAGGTGAGTTTAACTGCATTACAGTCCTATCACTGCATAGTTTATTCCACATTGTTGCCCAAATAGGTGAAAGGCTGTTGAACATTGATCTTAGGGTTGGTTCCCTTTGTGGATTACTGCACAACTGAGTGACTGCTTGAGAAACACATTCCAAGGTGGCAATGTGATAGCTGCAGGCAGCACAACATCCTCCTCATTTTCAGTGGTGAAACAAATGCAAAAAGCAGGTAACAAAAATCCAAACATAATACCTGCTCGGCTGTAGACCCAGTTTGAAAGTACACCCATCACACTTTCTATTTCTAGACTAATTAGGCAGGAAAACACATTGCTTTGTGTTACCTCAAACCTCAGGGATGTGCCGAGTGTGTGACCCACTTATTTTTACCTCAATATTTGACAGAGTTTTCATCATCTGAACCAGAATAGCATAGAGAGAAAACAATGAACGTCATCAAATTGAGATATAACATAATGATAATCTGCACTTTTGTGAATCTATTTACTTGTGTGTTAGTAGTACATACACTGGAGTCAGTGTAATATAGTATGTTATATAACTAGGAGCAGTTGAGTCATGAGGGTGGACTTTTTGTCTTACAGGAGTAAAGGTGTGTTGGAGACCTTCACTGGGACAGAAACTAACAAGATCTGGCCACATGTCGAGACTTTTCTTCAGAAAAAGTTCTCCATACGTAACCAAAACATTGCCTAAAAACATCATGACTTGAGAAATGTTTACCAGCTGAAACCACTCTCCACATGGTCCAGTCCCAGAGATAGAGCAATAATGTTCAGAATGAGGACCAAGCACGTACTGTATCTTACTATCAATAGTAAAAGCACAGTTGTTGGGAAAACTCCAAATTTTTCACGTTGCACTGTTTCGATTGTTGAACAATTAGAATGTGGACATGAACTTCTGCAAAAATGTATTTTCATGTTATTCATCCAGTTTCACTTTGTGCCTTTGTAGGCGAGACAATTTCAATGCATGTCCTTAAGGAGAGTTATTTAACAATATTTTTAATTGTTTTCATTTTCTAGTCACAAACATGAGGGGTATTGTCTTAAGCAGTAACACTCCAGATGACTTTTTTTTTTTTTTTTTAAACACTAGTGAGAGAATGTGTACTAAAATGCCTTGTTAGATCTGTTTCTGGGCAACATTGTTCTTGTTGTAGTTGCCCTAAAGGGAAATGTGCCATGTGTTCAACAAATTACTGTAAATTTACTTTTGGATAGAAGTGCCTTTTGCTGCTTTCAGAAAATAATCAGGTAGCTCAGAGAATGTAGTTTGTAAATAGTTTGTAGCTATGTGAACAATCAACATCTAAGTGATAAAATAATATATTGTGATCACATTTATTGAACTCGGCCTCTGCGTCATGACTCCTTTGTTTCACCTCTAAAGTCTTAAGAAAGGTGCCTACAAAATGAGATGTAACCATGTCTATATGTGTATACAGATATTTGCCTTTTAATGTGACTTCATTGAAAATTTATTCAGGGCTATAATTTAAAAAAAAAAAAAATTACAATCTGTAGTTCAGTGTTTTTGTCTGAAAAGAATCACCACATTAAAAGCCATGTTAACCTGCCTTGTATTGTTGTAAATTTCTGCAAAGCTTTTAACTTTTTTTTTTGCATAATATGCTTTTCTTCAATAGTTTACCTCTTAACGCCAATTGTCACAAATACCTTCCGCTCCAAAATGCAACCAAAATACTATCTACTTAAAAGTAAAAACACAAAGGATTTTTTTTTTCCATAATTCGAAGTAAATTCAGGCATCAAGGGGTTAAAAAACAGATGTTTTCCTCAGTCAAACTTTAACTCTCCTGAATAACACACACACACACACACACACACACACCAGAATAACATGGGTAGATCGTCAGTTGATTTCACTAGACAGCATTAACAGTCAAACAGTCAGATTTTAATTAACTTACTTCCCAGTTCCACCTTTGCAGCAGTTAAAATACAAGCAATTATGTCCACTTTAGTATATATCGTACAGTTAAATGGTAGAAAGGCCAAATTCCATGTTTCTGACTGCCACTTAGTTTTGGGGATTATTTATATAGACAGATCAGTAACTTGCTACAACAATTTAAGCTCAACAGTTACTTTGCATAGGTGCAGACAAAACATTTGTAACATGTATTGAAAGTTAAAGTATATAATACTCAAAATTATTAAAGTGTGAGCTGCCCCTGAGCTATGTGGAGCAGATGAATACCTGTTAAAAGTTGTAATATAATGACGCGCACTACCGAGGCAACAATCTGTCTGCACAGCAGTTTAAAGTCAAACACACTTTGCATCACGTACTTTCCATCACCTGGTACTTTTAATTCCACAGTTTGCAGTAAAATATTACTGACCGTATTGTGTAGCAGATTTTCACACTGATTTTGTTAAATAGAGAATACTAATACCAAGGGGACGGTTGGCTTAAAGCCTGAAAATTCTGGCAAAAGCACCTTTGAACACAGTGTTCTTTAAAAAAAACAAACAAACAAACAAAACTCAGGAACAGCAGAATACAAAAGACAAACCAATTAAATATCACACAAAAAACAAGCTATTCAAAGGCTTGCTTGTAAAAATGAAATTCTTGGTTAATTTCTGGATGAATAAGGACAACAAAGGTAAAATGACGGTGTATAATAAAGATTAATCAAGTGTTTCACACACTCCACTTCAACCTTTTCTTTTTAAAATCACGTTCCATTTCAAAAAGAGAAATATAAAGTGCAAGACACATTCAGATTCAGAGAGCTCCATTCTGCATAAAAAAATATACAGTCAAAGTCCTGGTGCAAAACTCAGCCCTTTCATCTCTGTCCTCCATACTGGTGCTTTCCATTTCCGAATTGGGTGTCAATCCCTGAACGGAGCAGCTGGGCCAACACTACTGACAACAGTCTGCACAGAGCACTTGTATAAGGAAACTGGTGTTCATCATGTAACTGGAAGAGGTTCAGCTGGGGAAGAAAATCCAACTTAAAAAAAAAATAAATAAATAAATAAAATGAAAACTTCAACATGACATGTACTTAGTTGTCTGCATTTAAGGTCATTTACTCTGATTGGAATTTGTGCCATTTGAATATGTTCAATAAATTCCAAGGAAGGTTAAGCAGCTGAATAATATGGTGCCCCCTTTACAACTTGCATTATCATGAGTCTCACACAGATATGTCCTAGAAGTGCATTAGAAACAGAAATGTTTGTGTCAAAGCTACATCACAATACAGATCTTCATATGCAATTATTCAAGAGGACTTTCTGAATAAGAGTTTAGATTTATCTGACTGCTTGTACCGACTGAAAAGAGTAGGCCTGGTTACTTTTGCGTCCTGCGTGAATTCAACTGAAGCCAATGGTGATTCGAACAGCGAATCGAAATTCTGCTGCATCTAATTTTTAATGATATGTTGGTGGTATTTGGTCAATTTCAGTTTGTCTACAATGGCTACATAAAATCTGAATGTCAAAGATGCATGTTAATGACAGATGTAAAGGAGGATCACAGTGGATTTACCACAAACAGTTTTCTTTAAGCCTGTCCAGACAATACTGAAGGAATACGTTCTGGGAAAACCCTTATTGTCATTTTTGTTCTTGAACATATGTGCTCTGATCTTCATTTTAAAAAGTGTGCAATGGAGGGAAACTAATAGAGACTTTGATCTACAGATCCAAGTCCTGTAGTACTGTACTGTATTAGTCTTACTTGCTAAGCTGAAGACTGAAGATCACACAAACCTATGTAACCACAAACTGAAGCACTTTTGCTGCTTTATATATTACAGATTCAGACAACACCATCAAACAGGTTGACAAAATGTCCTCTGTTCTACAGATGATTAAAGAAACAACTGGCATTTTAATTACTTGAGTCAGAAACACTCATAAGATTATTTATGAGGTTAACATATCTCTGCTTTGATCACAGGTGTCCATCTATATATATTCATCATGAGTAAGGCCAAATTATTCAACAACCATGGTTATATATATCGCAGATCATTCTGAACATTGACCTAAAGATTAAGCAGACTACAAATTTACAATATTCTATGTAGATTGCTCAGTAATAGCTAAAACTCACAATCATACATGACTGCATGATTTCTATAATGTACTTTTTTGGTTCAAGTATTCTTTGTGTTGTCTGGATTCATTTTCCAAGTAATTTTTGCTAACCATTTGGAAGGGAGTACATTTTGTGTACGTTTCGCTGCGCTATATA
>JAQQZY010000005.1:7978094-7994738 GCA_030068375.1 Ostorhinchus rueppellii
CACGCAGACACGGGGAGAACATGCAAACTCCACACAGAAAGGTCCCAAGGATTGCCCGGGAATCGAACCCCGGTCCTTCTTGTTGTGAGGCACGAGCGCTAACCACTGCACCACTCAGTTTACATTATTGATCCATTATTCATTCACTCTCACATTCCCCCTCTGGTGGTGGTAAACTATATTTTGTAGTTTTGTAGCCACAGCTGCCCTGGCACAGACTGACGGAAGTGTAGCTGCCAATTCGTGCTCCAAACATTCATACACATGTGAGTGGCACTGGAGGCAAGGAGAGTGAAATGTCTTGCTCAAGGACACAGCGAACTGATTAGGACAGAGTGGGATTTGAACTGTCAACTCTTCAATTATTGTATAACCCGGTCTGCTTCCTGAGCCATGGCTGCCCCATCAGCTATAACTATAAAAATGGTATGGTTATATGCTGCACATGCCTCATATCTCCTCTTTTTGTTTGTGGGGCTGTGCTAGTTCTGTTTGTGTTTGCTTTAATGGTCCAAAAAGGTACCAAAAGAAAGCACCTATTCAAATGTTTAAATGAAAACTCTGTAACATCTGCTGCAGTATTTTTCACAATTAACTACAAAATTAGTCAACGTTTTTCATTCAGGGTGCAAAATAATATTTTTTTCTCCAGAACTAAAGATAAGATGATGAAAATTTACATAATTTGTCAAACGCATCAAATGGAAATATATGGATACCCCTTACTGCCTTAGGAGCATTATAATTGCTGGCAGCATAGAGTTGGTGCTGGGTGGTTCACAAGATATAGTTGATGTATTGAATTTTGTTAGAATGCTGTACATAACTATATTTCACATACTGAGTACAAATTGCTGCTGGCATGAGACTCTTTTCAGTGTTTACAAATTCCTTTAAATTGGCTTAGTACCAGTGTCAGCAAGTGTTTCACAGAGAGCTGCATCATAGGTTGTTTG
Organism: Ostorhinchus rueppellii; assembly: GCA_030068375.1. Lineage (NCBI taxonomy): Eukaryota > Metazoa > Chordata > Actinopteri > Kurtiformes > Apogonidae > Ostorhinchus > Ostorhinchus rueppellii. The sequence continues at coordinate 7,979,051 of JAQQZY010000005.1, forward strand.
TATAAATGTTGACAGGCATATGACTATGCAAGACTGTTTATTGTAATTCTTACAATATTTTCAACTCTGGAAGTGTTTGGTCAATTAATTTTACCCTAAAGGTATGCAGTGTGTTTGTTGCATATATGATCTTGTCTCAAAACTAAACATTTTACTCACTTCAGAAAGGAGTACTGAGATATATATTTGCCATGTTTGGCAAAATATACTTATATATGTTTTCTGTCCATATTGCCCAGTCTTACATAAAATGTGCTGTATGTATTTAAAAAAAGAGTATTCAGACTGACTTGACTTTAACTTCTTAAAATGTGGTTATAAAGAATGAGGGTGTTTGGTACAAGTTCGTACACTGCCCAGCCAAAAAAAAAAGTGGCACGTGATATTTAAGTGCACCACCTTTGGTTTTGATTTCACGAGACATTCACTGTCACAACTTTTTTGCCACATAATACTTATGTTGTGTCACAATAAGGTTCATTATATTTTTTTCATCCATACTTGCATTAATTTCTGATTACTGATGATGGAGAATCAGGCTGGTCCATCAAGTCTTCATCACATCCTGCATTAGAGTCTGGACTTTATGTTGGCTAATCCATGTGTGGAAATGATGTCTCATTCTCCTTGAACCATTCTGTAACATACCTGATGATCCTGATCAATCCTGCCATTGTCCAATCTGTTTGACATTAGACATGAGAGGACACTCACTGCAGTTGGAGTTAAATAACCTGTTCCAGCTCAAACATTATTAACCACTGCAGTATTTACTCCTGGAAGGATCTGAACTATTTGCTGAGTTAAATCTATTGAATGTCTCTTGTGATCAAAACCAAAGGTGGTGCAATCAAATATTGCATGTGCAACTTTTTTTTTGGCCGGGCAGTGTATAAATTAAGTCAAGGATGTACAAATCAGTTCAGTCAGTGACTGAAGAAACAAGCTGAAGTGCACATGGTGTGGCATAGAGAGAAATTCAGACAGAAAAAAAGTCAGTGCTGGAGAGGGACCCTGTAGGACAGTGTCAAGCAGAGAGAGATACAATAAAGGAAAGAGGCCAACACAGAGAGGGAGAGGCCTTTTGGTCTGCTTTCCCAGACTATGCGTCAGGAAGGCTGTATTTTTTACACCATGACCACCACATAGCCCTTTCCTGGGGAAATCCGAGACAAAATCGAGAGAGGCTGCTACAGGGAGGGAGAGGAGAACAGGAAAACTAGCCCTGGGAAGGAGGGAGGAAGGGAGGCAGGGGGGCAGGTACGCTGGAGCCCACACAGCCTGAACAACAGAGAAAGAAGCAGTAGCTTTGATGAAGCCTTAGTGCAATATATGCACAGGCAGGTAGACACAAAACAAAAAGCATGCATGCATCTCCCCTTGTTTCCTAGCCATGTCACCCACTGTTCCAAAAATGTGCCCTCAGTCATCTCTAGAGTATTTTGGCTGCAGATTCAATTGGAATGCAGAGCTAATGCCGGGTTCCTCTGCTTTCCAACCAGCCTCAGCTGTTAATCCGATGTTATGGCTGCTCTGCTATGCCTGTTAAAGAAATAATATTTGACATTATGGCTACTCAGCTATGCCTGTTTTAACAAACAATATTTTCAGTATATCCCATTACTTACCAGCAGAGACTTGGGTTGGACACTAATAAAAGGCATTTTATCATGATTTGGCATCAATGTGGACATATTATTTGCCAGGCACATCATTAAGAACAAGAGTAAATCGACAATATTGTTTTTACAACATAATAAAACATTAATTTTATATTTACAACGATCCACATGCCTCATCATTAAAGCCTGATAACTGGGAGAACTAATTAACAATTTAACAAGTTTTCTTTTAAGTACATAAGAAATGTCCTCTTGTTGGGTAGCAGAACATAAATAATATATATTGGCAAAAAAATGCCCTTGTATTTATTTTTTTCTTAGTCACAATTCACCATCACAGTTGCAAGATGGGGGATTTGCATATTGTTAAACCTTTTTTTCTTTATTAACCAAACCAGGAGCCTTTAAGGGGCCACTGAAGTAGAAAGAGTGAATGAGATGCAAAGGAATCTGCCTAAAAGTGCAGAAAAATAAAGCACTAATGGGCGTTAAGGTTTGATTTCTTGACAGGTTGATAGAGTCCAAAGGTCAGAGTGAAACCCCACCTCATCTATGCATGTGTGATCCCCCAGGTCTTGACCCTGCCGTGCTGAGGGATGAACTCTTCGAGCTATGGAACCGGAAAGATCTGAAGACGGTGAGAGTTGCTTTCACAGCGTGTGTCAGTTCCTCACATGCAATGTTGTGTGTGTGTGCACAAAGATAGAGAGATTGAGTCTTTGTATATCTGCTAGAAGCACTTGCACAGGAAGGAACACAAGAGAGAGAGAGAGGGAGCCTGGATACCGGCATGTTTAAATGAATCTCACTGGTGTGTGTAACTGTGCGTGTGTGTGTCTGTTAATGAGGAAACCAGAGTGTCTGTCAGTAGGAAGGAAGGAATTTGCGCTGCACTGAATGAACTTGAGATCTGTGTGAGGAGGATATTGAGTGGATGACATCTGTTTTGCAAATTAAGACACTGCGCAAAGGCATTCTCACACAGATATTATTTTCTTGTGTAGGAAGTTTCTAATGCCAGAGTTTGCATTCTTAAGCTGGGATCCAAAATGTGTCAGAATCCAGTGCCTGCAGGGAGCGGGAAGTGTGCTGTTTGTCATGGCCAGCTATCGTGAAATGAGTTACAAAAGTGTACCAAAATTGCCAAGTGCTTAATCTTAATCCTACTTAGAAATAATCAAAATTTGATGTGAGAGCATTCAAAATAGTTCTGTAATACTATATCTACCTCAAAAACAAAATGAAAAGAAAAGCAAAGCTTTCATATTTTACACACAAACTCTTCTCTGTTACATTTAAGTAAATGTTCTCTAAACTCCCTCCTCCCTCTGCCCCCTACAGCTACATTTGGCAGCCCTCCAGGGATTTTCAAAGCTCTCTGAGCCCCTGGAGGCCATACTAACAATCTTGGAGAGCTGTCCAGGCAAACAGAAAGGTCGAGGCCACACCCTTGGCCATCACATCCTCATGGAATTCCATACATGGATGAAGGAACATCCACAGGTAGATTGAATACGTGTGACTTTTTTTTTTATTTTGACAGTGCTTGCAGTTTCAGACATGCACTTATAGATCTGATCTGTCAGTCCAGTCTGGATCTTCCTGTGGATCATTAATACATACTCATCTATTTGCTGTCACTACACATTTCAGAAATAATTAAGAAACAAAGAAAATATTTTGAGTGTATTTTGAAACTATAGTAATCCTAAAACTATGATATATATATACTAGAATATGGAGAGTCACTGCAGCATATCCACTGGTTCCAATACTATATATATTATAAACCTTTTTTACCATAGATGTTTTGACTTAAGACACAAGATCCACAGTTGCACATAAATGAAATTGAGCTAACATTAATATTTCCTGTTGCATTATTTCAAAGGTCTTGGTTTTGCTCATGAATACTCATTGTATTTCTATGACACTTGGTGAAACAGAGGCATGATTATTTTCTTCACTAACACATATAAGTTTCTTGCAGTAACAAACCAAAACCTGTACTGTGGAAAATGGTCTGTTGAGTCAGAGAGAAATCATTGCAGGAATATTTCTTCACTGAGATTTACCTGACCTGTGACCACAAATGCTAACTGTGCCACCTACTGTGAATTGTTACGGGAGCATACCCAGCTGCTCTCTTACAATATGGTATTAAGTCATTGGAGATGTATGGGTAGTGAGAGAAACAAAGTCGCCGGACAGGGGCATCACCAAATGTGCAACACAATAAACACTGGTTAAATTACATTTGTAACAGTTGTGAAAAGTTTAAAATGTAACTTGTTGATATCATTTTAATACAAAAATACAAATCTTTGAATATGTTTGCTGTAATTTATTTCTCATTACCAGGTGGCCCTGAGTTTACTATCGGACCAACAAGCAGTGGTGCTCCAGCGGAGGGCATTGAACTTATTAACAGATACCCAGCCCAACTTTGTGGACAGTCTCATCAGCATCTACCAACTCTGTGCCCTGGATCCATCCATACTACAACTCCACATTGTGAGATTGCAGGCACTTAAGTGCTATAAAGAAGTGAGTTTCTGTCTTGATGTTAACAATATTTATAATTGTAGTGCTGGTACGGAAAACTGGTGTTCATAGAAATCCTAAATTATCCTTCTGTTTTCCACAGGCAGCAGTTCTTGGCATAAAACTGAATTTACAGAATGAACTAAATATGGAGGAGGTGAGGCAAATATTTTCATTTTAGATGTCAGTAAAACATTTGTGTATGGCTATTGATAAGGGGTGAAGATTTAAGCAGGTCTTAGAGTTTCTAACTAACCTTCAGCATCGCTGTTTCCAACTTTCCTCTGTGTAGATTTGTGTACCACTCATCCTGCAGGATAAGTTGCCTTTGGCGGAGTCTTATGTCACTGGCCATCATCATCTTGAACAACAACTGGTCACACTGCTGGACTCCTGGTGCCACCCCAGCTTCAGTGTGGAGGAGATAAACAAGTGTGGAGGATGAGTGAATGTGGGGACCTGTACACATAGACATCAAGTGTGTACTATATCATTTGTGTGTATCTGTTTTTCCACAGGCAGGTCACCGGCCTCTCTTTGTCCAGACACTCAATGGGACAGATCCAACCGAAGATGCTCACAAAACATGTCCTAAGACTTGTGGAGAAATTCGGGATTGATCAAGGTGTGTGTTTGCATACAAGCTGTGTTACATACAAAGGCATTTCTAATGTGTTTCCTCTTTGTCCAGGACTGTGCCCAAATGCTATTCATAAAAGAAGACTGGACTCTCTGCGCTTCCTTATATACAAGCATTTTGTGGAGGTAGGGTTAGTGCAAATTGCTAATTGTTTGTTTTATATATACAATTGCTTGTTATATTTGTCTATCACTGAGTCATTTTTGTTTGAATGGTTTTTATTTGGGTCATAAGTCCACAATGATCATAGGTTTGCCAGGGGTCATATTTCATCACAATTCATCCAAAAAGTTCCTTTTTTTATTTACAGTTTAGTTTTTTTAATATTCTATTCTCTAAGTTAGAGACACATCTCAAATTTTTCATAATCATAAACTATAAGAAATAATACTAAATGATGACATTTCACTAAAAAAAACATTTTTTGTCCTAATTTCTTGTAAACAAGGCAGTTAAACGAATTATTCTCTCTGTTAGTTCCACCGAGTTCACTCTTTGAAGTTTCTCCCTCTCTGTAGTAGCGTTAAATGAACCTCTCCTAATGTTGCTGATGTAATACATTGATTTATCTTTTTAAAACGACATTACCTAGATTTCTACACTGCTGACAAATAAGACTGCTTATTTCTCAACACATGGGAGTTTTTTGTTTTTTTTTTACTCCTAATCTCTTGAACATTACAATTCCAAAACTGTGTTTCTGTCCAAGCTTAAGGATTTGACATTTCTGTCTGAGTTTTGACGACACCCCCCCCCATCCACTAATTTCAAAAACTGAAGTAAATTTATAAACTCCCACAATATATCCCTTAGCTGGGGGTGTTGTAATATTTATGTCACTTTTTATTTGAACTATGTGATTACTGAGAGTTTTTACTTTCATTCCAATTTTAAAGATTTTACTGTAAATGTACTAAAATGGTCTATCTGCAAAGATATAGTCATATAGGGCTTTTAAGGGATTCTGTGTACCCATGTACAGCTTCTAATTCCAAGGGAGTAGTTTTCTTGATGGTTTTTAAAATGAGGGTAAAAGAGGAGTACATATGTGGTCTTATGTGATGTACATGAAAGAACAAGATGATTAATCTCAAGATGTTTGTCTCCAGTAGTTATGACAAAGCAGTGAAGCTCAGTCAAAAGTTTCATGAAAACCTCTGAGCTTTCCTTGGTATCTGGAATTAACAACAAAATGATTCAGAATATGTCTTGTATGTTTTTATTCTTTCATATTGATTATATTCACCCAATGACTTTGAACACTTGATCAATGGGATTCAAGAAATACAACAAAATAAGGAAAATACTCATCCTCTGTGCATGTAAATGTTAGACAAGGACTTAAGATTTAGATCTGTGACAAAATTCTGTATAGTGTACTGTGAATTCTGAACCAGCACAATCTTAGCGCTATTACCCAGTAACAGTCCTTTGTCAGAAATAGTAAACAAAGCTCCAGGACTTTGACTATGTCTGATACCTGATGAGTAATTTTTTCTTTCAGAAAAGCATGACAGGGGAGAATTGGTGTGATCATGTGCAGGTATGTTTTGCTAGATCACTATAACATTAACATGTAAAGTAGGGATGCCCAATCTACAGATCGGTATCGGTTGCTGATCTGGCATTTTTTAGAAGATTGGATCAGATTTAGTCACAAGATCAAGTTGATCTGGGCCCGGTTCTGGGGCAAGGGTTTAACACACGTCCTGCTCCCTCAAATTAAAGTTTCCGAAGCTAGGGGAAAGGAAAAGTAGCTGCACAACAGTGGAGACTTAGAGCTATTAGGAAAGAGTCTATATGTTTCACTTTAACGTGTGGAATTATTTGACCCAACCCAATCTGCCCCACAAATAAACTGACATGCTTTTGACCCGACCCCACCCGACCTGCAAGTAACCAACGAATAACGCACAAACGCACCCCCATATAATACTTGACTGACTGGCCCATAGACCAGCTACAACAGTGGCAAACATACGGCCCATAAGCCAAAACCGGCCCGTCAAAGGTTCTAATTTGGCCCACAGTATGAATTTGGAAAGTGCAAAAATTATACTAAAGTTATTAAGTGTCAAAGGTGTCAGACTTGTTTTAGTTCAAGTTCCACCCTCAGCCCATTTGTGATCTCAAGTAAAAAAAAAAAAAGTTTATAACCTCTAAGTAAAAAGTCATTATCGGATCGGTATCAGATCAGTATCGCCAAAACTAGTCCTAAAAAAAATCTGATCCGCTTGGAAGCAAAAAAAAAAATCTAGATTGGGACATCACTAATGATGCAAGTCTTAATAAAAAAAGTTTACTAAATATGTTATATTTAAGAACATGTATGTCTTGTGTTTGTGCAGTATGTAGTAGGAGATGACAGGGAACTGCAGATCCAATTGGTGGGACTGTTAGTGAGGTACAGTTGCCTTCAGAAAGCCGCTCAGTGGTCACTGAGGTACCACGTCCCCAGAAATCGACTTCCCTGTGGAGTATGGGAAACTCAAGAAAGTTTACCACTTCATCTGCAGTGAGTTCACCAAAATATGCATAAACATGTTCTGCTATGCAACATGTGGTTTCCACAGACCCTTTTATACTAAGAAGAGCACTTTATTTATAAATTGAATCCTTTACCCCATCCCTTTACTCTCACATTGTGTCACTTTACTGTAAGTTATCTGTTTTGTTCTGTTTTTTTGTTTTGTTATTTTACATTTTTACTCGTATCTGCTCACCTTAAGTCCACTTGAAATCGATGTACTGAATGTGTTCAGCTGCATGGTTTGAGACAATTTTTTTGAGACAATTTTTCCAATATTGGAAACTTCATGCTCAGGGACTTCTGATTAAACCAATTTTTTCCATCTTATTTCTCTAACGCAGGGGTGCCCAACCCTGGTCCTCGTGAGGTACTATCCTGCATGTTTTAGATGTGTCCCTCTTCCAACACACCTGATTCAAATGATGAGCCTATCATCAAGCTCTGCAAAACCCTGATAACGATCGTCAGGTATGCTAGAAAATGGAAACATCTAAAACATGCAGGATAGTAGCTCACGAGGACCAGGGTTGGGCACCCCTGCTCTAACGTAACTCCTCTAACTTTTAATTTTCTATTAATGTTGTTTTGTTTTTCATTCTCTTGATCCATGAGATGACCATAAAATTTACAGCATTTATCATCCTTGCTCAGACAAGTACAACCGAGTGATTCATCACTAAGTGAAGTGTGGATGCCACCAGAATCTCATCTTCAGAAGTTCTACCAGGTTCCACTCTCCCAAGATAAGGTTCACTTTGTGGACACACCAGAGGCTCTACAAAGATGTCGGGACATTGTTCTCAAGGTACAGTCAAAAAGTTTATATGTCCTTAGTTTCAATTAACTTTTTTGTGGGAAATCTTTCTATAATCAGTAACTTTGTATGATGCTGCTGTTTTCCTTCATTCTTGTCTTCCCTTTCTAGGAAGGTGGTATAGTGGGAGTTGACATGGAGTGGCAGCCAACATTTGGTTGTATCTCATCTGAGAGGGTTGCCTTGATACAGCTGGCAGTATCTGATCGTGTTTTCTTATTAGACATCTGTGCAAAAGAATTCTGTCAACACCCAGATACTGTTAGTTTCATCAGGAGCCTGTTTTCTAAACAAAATCTCCTTAAACTAGGTATGTGGTAGATTCAAGACAGGGTAATTAAACCTAAGTAAACCTTCTGTACAGATGGTCTGTGCTTGTCGCTCCCCTTCCAGGTTATGGTATGGCAGGGGATCTCAAGTGTCTCTTGGCCACCTGGCACCAGTTTTTAGAGGAGCCACTTAAGATGGAAGGGGTGTTAGATCTTCTGAATATACACCAAAAGGTAATGTTAAACATCATTTAAAGTGACAGAACTGGGTTCTTATTAAAAATCTAGCAGGTCGTCTAATAGTTACAAAAAACAAAGGATGTGAAGTCAGATAAATATCTACTTATTTTAAGAAATTGGGTAATATAAAAGGGATTTTGCCAAACAATTAAATGATCTTCAGGTCTTAGTTTTAATTTGAGCTTGACAAGGATCAGTTTTGGATGACTAGATAGTAAGTTTTAAAAAACCAAGGTAAATCATTTTGTGTGGTTCTAGTGAATGTGGTCTGTAGCTTCATCAAAGTCCTAGTTTGGTCATGTAGACCAACAGTTCACCCAAGAGCTGATGTCAACTTGTGCTGGAGGAATGATTGATGAGGTGGACACATGTTGCTGGAGATGGTCAACATTTTTACTAATACAATGTTTTGTTGCTTAAAATGAAAGGGACTACTGACAATTTTTACCAGGGGCTTCAGACTATCCCAAATCCTAGAGTAATTACAATTCATAAAACCTTTTGGGTTTGCAACTTGGACATCTTAGTAGAACAATATTTAAAAGAGGGATATCAGAAATTGGACTATACTTTTTGTGATCCTTGCATTGATCATAATGTATTGTACAGATCCAGCAAGGAAAGTCCAACAGGACTCGTAATGGTCCTTCAGAGGTACTGGTAGGAGTAGGAGAGAACTCTGGAGAAAAAGGCCTTAGTCTGCTGGTACAGCAGGTCCTCGGAAAGCCTCTGGACAAGAAGGAGCAGATGTCCAACTGGGAGAAACGGCCTCTCCGCATCAGCCAAATTAGATATGCAGGTGAGCTATTATGCATGCACAGAAACACAATGACTGAAAGACAGATGGTCTTTGCGCTTTTCAGTACAGAATATATCCATTCATAACCGATCATTTTGCTCATATTGTGCAAACTAACATAATCACTCTTCCTGTTACTCTTTTTCTCTTGCTTGTGGACTTCCTTCTAGTGGCTGATGCATACTGCTTGTTAGACGTGTACTCTGCTCTTACCAGGACTCCAGCGTCCTTCGGGCTTCCAGATGACTTGCGGAGCATCCCACCAAGCCAATCAGAAAAGGGCAAAGACAAGAAACAGAAGAATAAACAGGCCTGCAGCAAGAAGGTCAGGAGTTAACTGCCATTGCTGGAACTGATAATATTTAACTTATTTTTATTTATAAAGTTGTCACTTGCAAAAAATATTTTGAGGTATAGAATAGATACATTTACATTTCTTTTGGGCTAAGTGACGTAAGTCTATCCATGTAGTGCATCAGATAGAGAGGATAAATGGGATAAAACCTGAAGACCTAAGAATTTATTCACTACTTAAAACTAAAACATTTCTTTAAGTAATTTATTTATTTTTTTAAAAGACTTATCTGCAAGAAGGAGGACAATGTGCTTGAGATTTTTTTCCCTGAAATGAAACTAGGTACACATTAATCAATCTAGCATTTAGGGATAAACAGAGTGGTGATTATTTTGTCTGATTAAATATCATTTTATAGAATAGGAGTTTCACAAGGTCAGTAAATAGAAAATTAACAGTCACAGGAGTAATTTTTTTTTTTTTTTTTTCACAAAAAGAGGAAGATGGGGCACTGTTATGTGCCCTATAACTTTATTTCTTACTCTTTTTCCTACATATATGTATTCACCAAATAGATCTAATTACAAAAGAGGGTGCAGACAAGTTCACCAATTGTGGCTCATCTGTTTGTATTTTATTAGATTAAACAACATTAACATGAGCGATCCACAGCAGTGTATTTTAACCATCAGCTGCCTTCTTAATCAGCAATGGCTGCTGAATAACCTTTCTATTTGACACATTTTATATCTACATTCAATTTGGCATCTTACTGTCATAAATTAGTGACAATCATTTCTTTTAACAGAAATTTAGTGCCAATACGTTTACAGTCATACTTCCATGACAAACTGAGCTTGGGGGGTAAAATTTGTGAACATCTGATGATCTGACCCTGTAAGGAGGGTTGATATGTGTTTGACCAAGACTCTACAGCGCTGCCTTTGAGCTCCAGGGGTGCAGTTGTATAGCTCACCCTGTGCTTTGACCTCCCTTCACCGTGGTGCAAGTGAAAAGAAAATCCCCCTGTGGGGATCAGTTAAGTATCACAGTATTGTCTCTCTCCATTTAGGAATGTCAGGGAGCTCAAAGGGTCAGTCCCTCTTGCTCTGACATGGAGAAAAGGCTCCTGTGTGGTGAAAAGCCCCGTGAAGACTCCCCCCCTCTACCCCCACAACAGTTGCGGGTGGTTTGTGACAATATGCTGCAGGGACTCGGCAGGTACCTGCGGTGTTTAGGAGTTGATGTGGTCATGCTGGAGAACACTGATGATCACAGAGAAGCAGCAAAAGTGAGTTAACAGTCTTTGCCCAGGACAATAAACACAGAAGATTTACTACATATACTGTTCTTATTTTGTTGTGATCTTGTGTATTAGTTGGCACAAACTGAAGGCCGTGTCATACTCACATGTGGACAGCCATTCCAAAGTGTAAGTCACACTCACTATAAAATAATGATCACATCTATAATCTCAAACTTCTTATGTGCATGAGTCTATTTAGTGATTCCTTGTTTGAGCACAGTATTTCTGTGTGTCTCCATGCAGTTGCGGTCCCAGGTGGGTGAAGGCCGCTGTCTCTCCCTGGACTGTTCAGAAAAAGCCAGGGACCAGGCAGTTCGAGTCCTCAAACATTTCAATGTCCAGCCCACTCCCAGTGACATATTCAGCCGCTGTCAGGTATGTTTGTGTGTCTGTGCTTAAACTCATCCTCGTACTGTGCTTTTCAAAACTTGTGTAAAGAATATCATCATACATACGGACCACTATCTCCCTATTAGTACAATTATTATTAAGGGTCAGACAAAATACTGATATGGGAATAAATGCTACTACTTACTTTTGTGAGACCTTATTGATACACTGACACAAAATAGAAGATCTCTAAATGAAGTTTCCAGCTAATCTGATTTACCAGTGTCACAAGTTTGTTTCTATTAAAAAGGCACAAATTTCACTTTTTACCACAGGTGCCAAATATGTTTTTCCCAGATGACATTTTGACTTATGTCAAAAATGAACAGGTGTGATTATACTACTTCATACATGCTTATATTTTGGTGCATCATTTCCAGGTTTTAGGCTCATGTGTGCTGACTCACTGGCTTTCTGGTACACCAAGATAGACGAGAACTAACAGATAAATATTATATAATCTTTGTTCCCCCTCCTGTAGTAACTCAAATTATCTGCTGTAAAACTCCATGAAACAGATACTACAGTGCAGTGAATAAATACTTGATTTTTTTCATTTTTAGGGATCTTTTTCCTCCAATTATGCAAACATGCATCATAATTGATTATATTTCTCTGTATCAGGTAATGTACAGTTACTTTATCATGATATCATCATTATTATACCTAAATTATTGTGATAGTATTGTACTATGACATATTCAGTGATTCCTACTCCTAATAAATATGATATGGAGATGAGGATCAAATGGTCAGAACCCATATGAACTGAAGTGTTCAAAACCGAACAAGGATAATTACTGACAGCTAAAGAAATCATGACAGCAGGAGATAGTTATGAGCTCATTAAATTATGAACTCACGAAACAAAACGGACTAAAAATTACTTTTGAAATCAAGGGAATGAGAGACAATTGGACTCAGAATTAGTGGTAAATGTGGAATAAAGCCTAATTGCATGCATAAAACATTCAGTGAGAAAGAGGAAACATCTTGAGTCACTATCACTAAAAAAAATTACATCAATGCGCAGGCAATATTTCTGTGGCCATAAAACACTGCTGAATTATGAGAACCAAGCTTGTGGTGACTGTGGTGTATTGTGTAACAGGGAGTGAAAGGGGAAGAGGTTAATAAAATGCAAAATGTTACTTTTAAAAGAAAGCCTTTCTTTTTAGTTGTGAGAAAATGTGATATCTGGAGCTCTGAAACACTGAAATATGGCTTTGGGAGTGTAAAGTGTCTGTATTCTTAAAGGGATAAACAAGCTAGACTGAATGATTGTAATCAGACAAATCTTTAGAGTAACACTGTAATAACCTGCTTACCATTAAACAATATATTGTGAACTGGTGAGGAGTTACTCAAGTTTAACAGTAGCAGTGAGCTTTTATGTTGTAAGCTTGGATTAGTTATTGTTACGTTTGTCAAAGAAGTAACTCTTATCAATCTTATCTGATTGTTGATTAGTTAACCCCTCCTAGAAGCTTGTTTTCATTACTCATTGTGTGTTTGTTAGTTTGCTTGTGAGCAGGATTACATAAAATCTACAATGTTGATTTCTGTGCAAGTTGGCAGAAGGGTACAGCATCAGCCAAGGATGAATCCATAAAAGTTTGGATCAGATCCATGAATTTTGTTTGTAGATCAGCACTGATTAGCATGACTCCTACTACTCTACTACCCTACTGCTGTTACATTAGAACCGAAAGTACCCAAGTACTTTTTCATACTCATATTAATAGACAAGCAGAAACCTTGTTACATGTACATAGGACCAAATTTATCCAATGCTCTCTACATAGTTGGGACTGCCTTTGCAGAGTACCGCTGTGTGACTCAGATGTTTTGGTAGAGCCCAGACTCTTCTCTCCAAACTGAATGCATTGCTAGGAGTAAAAGGCGGCATTCGGGCACAAACATCAGCATGAACTCCACAGTGACAACGTATCCGCATTTACAGGATCATCCCCATTATGTCCTGCACTACAGTCCTCTGCTTCCTCTTCAATAATGTGTATGAAGTCTGGAAAAGATGTTTGTCAGACTTCACACACTGTAGAATTTACAGTCCCTGACCTGTGGCTCTCTCCATGGGTGGCTGTTTAGGGAAACCTGTGTGTGTTACAACAGCTTGTTTGTGTTTGTGTGTGGCAGTGGAGAGATATCTCTGTAGGGTAACTTCTAAACTTGGGTGTTCTGGGCTGCTCCTAGCAGGGGGGCCTTAAATGTACCAAGAAGTGAGCTACATTTGTCTCAGACCCAAAATGTTAAAAGTTGAACCACCTTGAATCTATCTCCTATCTTTTTAGAATAATGTCCCAAACACGCACACGTCCACTTAAAACATCCTGATGACTAGTAGCCCAAATAACTAGTGGCCAAATGGAAGTTGGCCTTAAAATGTTTATTGGTCAGTCCTGAGTCTATTTCAAAGGGTGACTTTGATTTAAAATTGTTGGTGGAAGGCCAAATGTGAGCCCTAAAATAATTTAGTGTTTCCCACTAAAAGCTATAACTTCCTCAAGGTCTATGTGGGACAAAGGAATAGCCCATACGTACATTTCTGTAGGATCAGTTCATTTCTGGTTTTGGTTTTTCCAGTGTTATTATTTGACAAAAGGATATTAAATATCACCGGAACCAAAATATATAGCCATTATGCATCCTTACAACTGTAGTAAACATTTTCATTTTGACTGTTATTATATGTATGTGTGTGTATATATATATATTACAAATTCCTTTGTTACAGTCAAAAGAAAATACTAATTAATACTAAATATAAGGACACCTGATTTATGTATGAGTGGGTTTTAAAGAGAAAGACCTCAAGCCTGCTCCATGGCCCACCCAGGCGAAGTTAACCCCTTTGTTATCTGATTGTAAAGCTCTCTGATTAGCAATGGATGGGTCAGTTTCTCCCTCTTTGTCTCTCTGGGGCTCTACCTCATGCACACTGATGAATGTCATGAGGAAAGAGAAGTAAAAAAAAGACAGGGGAGAGGAGATTAACAACAGGCTTGTGTACATGTGTGAAGATTGTGCCTAGAACGGGTTAATGTTTGTGCCTGTATATCAATAGGCCACACAGATTTTAGAAGCTTAGGAATGTGTCTCCACCAGGGAGACCCCAAGAGGGGAAGCGAGATGGAGAAGGGCCTCATATGTATGTGTGTCCTTGTCTGAATTCTTGACCCATGATGACGAACACAGAAAAATATGGAAATGTCTTTTTTTCATTTAAATGTCATTATTGCTACAGTGCTTGATAGTTTTTTTTTTAGTGGCACAGGACTAATGATCCTTTATTTTCCATTTAGCATCAAAGAAAATTTGTTTAAAATCTCCTTCGTGGCATCCAGTGTTTGGCTAATCAGGGATTTTCAGACAGGTAGGGAGGTTCATATATGATTGACAACTGTAATTACCAATTGCTAATCAGATTCTGTTCGGTGTGATCTGGATATTACTACTGGTTTCCTCTGTGTCTTGATACAGAAACTTGAAAATTACCTTAGTAGTCCATAATAACTGGTACTACAAAACTGAATAGTTGTTTTGTAGTTTTCAGAAGAACTGTATACAATATAGGACTGCATTATTTGGTGAAAAAGTCACTGATTTTAATTTCATGAATGATGAAAATGGGGAAAATAGACATGTATAAAAATGTCAACTAGTATTTAAAAAATATTTAGTTCATTTTGCATTCTTTGCACAGTACACATCACTAATCAGTGTCACTCCAAACTATTACATTGCAACAGCTGTTCTGTTTATTTTTCCTTCATTTCTGCAATTGATTGGATCCACCTAAATCTGGGATTTAACATTTCAGGCCCTTATAATTTAAAATATATCATTATACAAGCTGATATTACGATTATAGGGCATTGCAGAGATCAGTGTAGATAAATTGTCCTATATTCTTCCAGTGGGTGTATTCCTTTTAGAAAAAAATTTCAAATACTCATGAACAGTGCATTACATTATCAAGGATAATACCTGTTCAGGTCAAGAAAATATAAAGATATTATTATCTTTGCTATGTATAAATATACATTTGAGTATAACGAAGTTTTATTTTGCCTGTTTTATAAACTACTGAAAACATTGCTTTTTTTAATAATTCTAAATTAAAAAAAAAAAAAAATATGGGGCAGTGGTTAGCACACGTGCCTCACAACAAGAAGGACCCGGGTTCGATTCCCGGGCGATCCTTGGGACCTTTCTGTG
>JAQQZY010000005.1:7994932-8012776 GCA_030068375.1 Ostorhinchus rueppellii
CTGGGATAGGCTCCATGCGACCCCCGTGACCCTAATGAGGATTAAGTGGGTATAGAAGATGAATGAATGAATGAATAAAAAAATGTCATTTAAAGAAGATACTTGTGGAAAATAGTGAGTTTTCAGGTGTTACGTGATGCAAAGAAACCTCATCAGCTCAGAAATTAATATTTGGTGGAATATAGGTGATTTTCATGTCCTTCACATACGGTAAATTCTGTACACCAAAGTATAATCGTTATGGTTTTCCTAATTGCTCACCTTCAGTACAAAGTCATAACTTCACACTTGAAATTGTTATAACCTCTGGCACACATGACAAAAGACTGTCTACACTATTATATTCTGAATTAAGAGATTGTTTTGTCATTTGATATTATGTTAATATGAAAATCACCCTGCATTTGTATAAAGATCAAGTTAACGGTGCCAACTTGTCAACATCTGTTACAATATTAAACCGTGTCTAAATTTCATCTCGGTGGATTCCTGCAGGGGGTTAGGTTAGAGGGTGGAGTTGGCAATTGGTTCACTGCAGTTTCCTTATTCAGCTATATCCTATCCCTGCCACTAATGCCTGCTGCGACTATACTTTCCGCATGCACACACTGACACATACAAACACACACACTTCCGTTGAGTTCCACAGTTCCATCAGATGTCCCATACTGGCCTTTTATAGACATGTTGAGATAGCAGAGATTGTCTGAAAGATAGACTTCAAACCAACCAAACACACCGATTGGCACATACAGTGATACGCACACACATTCAACAGCCAAAGCTGACAAGCATACTGATACAATTGCACACACACACACCTTAGCTTCTTTTCACACATACACAGTAGTTGTTACACAAACCTAACCCAAGTTTGTTTCACTGTCTGGCTAAGAATACGCATTGACAGCCATAGCCCCTAACCCTAACCTCATTTACATTTAACCCTAAAATGATGCTGTAACCCTCAGAAAATGCACTCTACCCCTGACAACATTAATTTTTTGTCCCCACATTGATGCGAGTCCCCTTGGGCCAGTGTGCATTCAAGTCCCCACCAGGATAGAAGAATAAGGGACATATATACACATACACACAGACTCAGTGTTAGACACTATTGCAGCAGAAACGCTGGTTCCCACGCACCAGACTACTGGGGAAGTGAAAACAAGAGCAACAGGAACTGCCACACCGTGAGAGGGAGGGGTGGGAGAGATGGGGGGTTAGCGGAGAGGAAAACAGGAGGGAGGGAGGGGAGAGAAGTGAGGACAGAGGTGATGGCAGGGATGTAAAGAAACATAGAATGAGAGAGAAAAGGAACGGAAGTGAAAACAAATGTAAAGGAATAAATAAATAAGTCTGTGCTGAGGAGAGAGACATTAAACTTGGAAGGCTGCGTGTGACAAAATCAGAAGTAATCAGTGTCTGCATCAGTGAGATAAGTGTTTGCAGAGTGAGGAAGAGAGAGTGTCTGAGAAAGGTGGCATTGAAGGAAGAGGAGCGGTGGAGGAGGGCGAGGCGATAGAAAGACTTGTTGTCTGAGCTTTGATCTACAAAGAAAGCCGCGGGCTGAGAACCAGGAGGAATGTGAGAGGTTGAGACACGTTTAAAGTTACCCTTCACTGGCTGTGTGTATATTTGTGCATGTGTGAGTGCATGAGTGAAAGAGGGTTTGTCATGTTTAGAATGTGTGTATGTGTTAAAATGTAGTTGAAAACAGATGATACTTGCCTTTATATTCTCACCAGTGATGGAAGGAATATTTAGAGCTGGTCTGTTGGTAAATGGCAATAGCATAATGTACAAATAAAATAACCTTGAGGAAGAGTTTGTTTTCATCCATATATTACTTTATAGAATAATCGGCAGCAATATTTTGTATCTTTTTCTTTTTTGCTAAAATATATAAAAAGCAGTATGCAGTAATAAGTTCAATAGTTTTTTGTAAACATACTCTATAATTGTTGTAATTTACTTTCTTCCTGTGGAGGAAAGTAAATTAGAACAATTAATTTACTTTTCCCCCCTTTCCTTTCCCTTTTGATAGTATTTTTTCCTGTTATGTGTAAACACACATGCAAGTCGGTCTTCTAGAAAACCACAAATATGCAGTGTCCCGCTCTGATCGCACACAAGCTGTGAAACCAAAACACGCATTGTGACATTTTCACAGAATCTGTGTGAATATTGTTTGTGTTTTTCATGTGTGTTCGAAGTCTGTGGCTCTGTCTGCATTTGTGTGCCGTCTCTGTGACTTTACTGTTCAGCGTGGTGACAAAACAGGGGTCGAATTTGTGTGTCCCGCCGTTTTCCCACTCTCTCTCCCCTCCACAGAGACGACAGGGAGTGACAACGAGAGAAGGGAGGAGGAGACGATGGGGAGGGGGCATTCCATAGGCACGCCAAGACATTCCTAGGAAAACCATCCCAAATATTTCCCACTGTGTGTGGCGAGTGTTTCGCAGCTCCTGTTACACACATGCAAATACAGCTTGAGAAAGTGCTGAAAGTGAATGTACACACGAAAGCCATGGCCCGAACCTAACATAGGTCACTCAAAACACTCGCACTTTATAGCGTGGTCAAATGCAGATAGTTAGTGAAGTTATGCAGTTATGAGTGACTGATGGGCTGTTTGCTTGTACATCTTCTTTGTCTGTTTTTTTGTCTTGAGGGCGACATGCTGTCGCTGTGTCTGTCTGTTGGGGAGCCCAATCAGGAAAGGCCATTGTGACTGTTTTGTCACTCCAAAGTTATGAATGAATGAGCAAGTAAGATGCGACTGAAAACATCCAGCTCTCACATCACTACTCTGTAATAATATTTACTGGCAGATGATTTTTTTTTGGAATGAGGTGTGGAAATAATCTTTATTCATCAGCAATGGAATATCTCTGTTTGCTAAACTGGAATTGACAGCAGAAATAAATCAAACACTCTTAATGCATCATATGAAAAGGAAAATGTCAGTGTAATTTATTCTCAGTGTAAAGACACTGAGGTGAGATATTTATATGTATGACCACATGTAATATATAACCACTAACATTACATGTTAATACACAATAAAGAATTGTCTACAAAACACAATAAAATGTTGCCATATATTAAGAACTACATCAACATTGTATCATAATTGTTCACTCTCAACAAGTATTTACCCTATTGATTATCCTCAGAACTTTTCCACATTTGTAAAGTATAAAGTTTATTGCGTCCATATGTCCGTGACTCATTTTGTAGTCAATTCCCATGACTGTCTGAGCAAACACAATAGCAGATACAGAAACACAAAAAGTCAGTTAGATAAGGATAAAGTTGAGCCATCGCTCTCCAGGCATCTGGTTTAAAAGAAAGCATGCCTGCTCACTTTTCCCACAGTCATTTTGGCCCCAGGATAGCATAGCAATGAAGTGACACCTGTGCATGTGAGCGCACACTTGATGTGTGTCTGCATGCTTCTGTTGTGTGGATGCGTGTGTGTTGTAATATACACGTAGTTTCCTTGAAATGTCTGAGATTCACTGTAAAGCTTAGAGATGTTGGGTAGTCCATGTATTTATTTTGTGCCAGATTTCATCATAAATCTATGAATCAATACAGAGGTAATATTGTCCTCCTTTCTTTTGACATGACAACCCAATGAGTCAGTCAGGTTTCTCTCAAAGTAAGAGTCCAAAGTTGTTTTGGGTATATTGAGGACAAAAACTATTTCCCCATCCATAATAATAAACTTTCATTCTTATGAGAAATATTAAGATGCCTCCCTACATCCGTTTTAAACTTGCCAGCATGTCGAGTACTTACTTGGTGGTGTCACTGACTCCATAAGATGTCTACATCAGATAGTGATTCAGCTGAACTTTCCATTTTATTTCCCTTTTACATTCAACCCACGTACATCAATTGTTCATTTACACTATTGTCCTAACTTGTTGTGTGTAATGTAAAAGCATGGAAAAGTGGATTAGATAGAGCCACTTTGGCTTCCTTGTGTTTCGGTAGTGGTGGACTTTCTCAGCCATACAAACACAGCCTCTTTCGTTCTTTCCTTCACCCACCTTCTTGAAAATTTTGGCATTGCCATATTTAAGTAAAATGTATTTATATAGCACCTTTCACAGACAAAGGAAGTCACAAAGTGCTTCACAAAGGGTCAATAAAATACAAATACAAATAAAAGCACAGATAAAAATACAGTCATAAAAAGAATAGATTAAAAAATAACATGACTGTCATAAAAACGCCTAGTCTACTGCAGATTAAAATGCTTGGAGGAACAGGTGGGTTTTAAGATTACTTTTAAAAGCTGATGTAACACCCGGCCTTGCAAACTGTTGGCTGATTATGTGTGGTCAATGCACAGAATTCATAGTGAATCGCAGTCTACAGAAAAAACCCCAGCTAGGGTGCATATTCCAAGTCTGCTATAGATATGCTAAGAACTTGATATGCTCCTAAAACCTGAAGACCACTGGCATATCCCACATCTTTCTTTGAAAGTGTTTCATGGAGAATAAACCTTGATTTGAAATGTAAATGAAACGGAATATGCTGTTTGCATGACCCAAAATATTAGTGTCCAAGTCAGTGTAATGATTATTTGACTTAGAAATCAAAACTGAAACAGAATAGCTGAAGAAGTGAGCACATGCATTTGGTGTTTTATCATAAGTTTAGTCACTTCTCGTTTCATCTTTGGTGATCCCCTCTCCAATTCCCCCCTTTCTGTTCCCCAACACATTTTTTTTTCCTCTTCCTAATCTCTGTATCAGTTTCTCCTTCTTACCCTCTGTTTGACTCTCTCTCCATCTCCCCTGCTCTCCTCTCCCTCACCCACCGTTCTCACCCTGCCTCCCTGCTCTACTCCACTCCCAGTCTCACTCTCCGTTTCAGATTAGCCAAGGCGAGGAATCCGGTGCAGCCGGCAGCTGGAATGTCCTGTTTGTCTTGCTCTGTGTGTGTGTGTGTGTGTGTGTGTGTGTGTGTGAAGTTGGTGAGGCTGGTGCTGCTTTTTGATGTGTTCCATTGTCTGGGAGCCAAGCTGCTTCCTGCCCCTGCTCCCTTCCCCAAAAGCATGAGAGAAACAGAACAGAAAGGAGAGAGTGGAGAAAAATTACGAGAATGCATGATAGTGACAGATTGTGTTGGAGAAAGATTTGCCAGAAGGTGAGAAAAATGAGGAAGGTAGGTAGAAATGACTGGGAGGATGGAGATAAAGCAGGATGTGATGGAGGGATGGAAACAGGAGGAGAGAGTTAGTAAGGGAGGAAGAGAGGTGAGAAGGAAGGAGGGAGAGCTTCAATAGGGCTTTTCCGCCAAACACCAATACAATGAAGTAGTGCGTAATTTCCCATGTCTCCCACACCCACATACAACGTACACACACAAACACACATACAGTTTCTCATTAGTGATATAGCTTTATTTTCTATTGGGGTGTCTGTAAGTCTAGTGTAAGAGTATTGTAATGGCCTCAAGATTCTTATTTTTTCTTCTGAATGGTTTTAAACAACATGATGATGTCTAGGAGAAAATGAGGTTGCAGTGATTTTAAAAAATTAGGATCAAATATTTGGAAAAATATTTTGAACTTATTGCTTTTTTATGGTGATACCTATAAGATGACTGTGATTGCACCTAGCACTGAACAGCTGCAGTCCAAAGCATATTAAATTTCCTTACTTGAAGTAATTTTAAGCAATACATTTTTTTTCAGAAAGTTTCCAGATACCATGATTTATATTCAGCTGGTTCTACTTAAATCTCCATTTGCTTTTTGTGCTTATTCCCTGTCTCTGTGGTCTGTGTGGTCTGACACTGTGGACTGCCCAGGGCATTGTAGATATGAGAGAATGAGAAATTATGAGTCCCAATGAGAAAAAACAAAGAGTGCTAAAGATAAGCGAAGGGTTACAGAGGAAGAGGATGTCTGCAAGCAGTGACAAATGACAAACAAGTGCAAAGTAAGAAAAAGTCAGACCATAAAATAAGTCAGATTGCCTTTTAGGTGTATGATGCGTATGTGATACATTTTCTTGTGAAATGCGGATATACATAAATCCTTCAACATGTGTTTTTGCGTATGTGTGCACTAGTTGCTGGCCGATGTAGGGGTTTTGACGGGGCAGAGCAGAGCATTCCTGCTGGGTGGTGATGTCATGAGAACTAGCTCTGTGCTCGCAGACAGACAGCCCTGTTTATGTTCCCCTCCAGAGGAGAAACCACACTGTGTGTCTGAGTGTGTATGTGTGTTAGCATGAATGTGTGTGTCTCTGTCTGAGTGCATTATTGGCTCATGGGGGAGGTGGGGAAGCCGAGAGGCACTCGAGAGGGTCTACTTTCCCCTGCCGCTCAGGGAGAGGGAACCACTTACTGATGCCTTCCTCTCAAACATACACACATAAAGAGGAAGTTTCTCATGTTTTGCAGAGCACAGTAGCTGCAGAGCCAGACTGTGCTGCTGTGAGTGATATCCCTCTGCTTCTTAATAGTCTCCTATGGGAGACAAAATTCTTTGCAGTGTAATAACAAGGCTTAGGTCACTGAATGACAATAGTACCAAAGAGAAACAATATTATACCAGTGAAGATGCGTTATTACACACAGTTCTTTAGATTTACAGAAAGAAACATTTGGGAAAACATATCCTGACCTTGACACCATATGTAAGTAGGTCAATGTTCGTTTAATTTGAAATTTTAAAAGGTTTAAAATTATTCAGCATGTATGCTCTCTCTTATTTTGTCAAGAGTTTCCTTTACATGTTGCTCCCATCAGTGAAATCAAGGAGGTAACCTAAGAAAAATGTGCGAATTAGCCCTTACAATTGTGTTTTCCTCTTGCAGATTCTGCTGGTATAACTGTCTTTGTGTCAGTGGTCATGGTATAATAGTTTCCCTTGCGATAGTGAAATGTGATCTTCAGTCTTTGCAGCTTAGTAAATCATAAATCAGTCTCCCACACTCAGCTTGCACTGCAACATAGCAAACCATCTGAGCTCATTCACTGCTGCACACACTGCAGGAACTCTTGTCAACAAATATCAATACCTGCAGAAAAGAAATAGCTGACTGCTTTAGAGTTCATATAACCGTGACTTTGTACCATAGGGACTTGTTTAAGTAGCCCGGTAACTCCTCCACACAGCCATGCTTTAAAAACACCCTACTCCCTCACATATGATGAACCAGCGAGCCCTTTTGGCAGCAGCCCAAAAGTTTTACTGTCTGAGAAGTCACAGCAATAAGATCACAGCACAAAAACACAGAGTGAGCAAAATTGTAGGTTTAAACCAAGATTTTGAGGGTTACATCAGTTTTTGTGGCAGCAAACAACATAACAGGCTGAGATGGAACCAGTTGATTCTAAACTAGTTATTACACCGTAGGTGCAATTATACCACAGTGTATCATCAATTATGAATAATTCCATTCCAGTGAAACTGCTTTATAGCACGGCACAGGAGAAAATTATAAACTAAAAGTTATTTACAGTGTGCATTGCATTTTTTCCACTGTAAAGACATTATGGCATGATATAGTTTATAGGAATCAGATATATTATGCCTCCCTGCTGTGTTTTACTAATGTTGGGTTACAAACTGCATGATGTTTGTTACCTTTCAGTTAATGATTGCTGTCTTGCAGCATGATGTGTGTGGTCTGTTGTCTCTGTGCTGACAGATGCACTACAGTAGGGCTATTGAAATTATGTGGTTGCGTACATCTTCCTGTCTCCTGTTTTTTGAGTTTCAGAAAGCTTCTATTGGAGTCACAATGTTCATACTGTTCCCACAGTCTTAGATAATTTATGAGAGAAAATTATGTAAGAAAAGAGATCCCAAATTCATGCAGTATTGATATTTTCTGTTCAAAGGGCACAATCAAAATTGTGTTTGTGTTGTTAGAAATACTACTGGTTAGCCATCCACTGTATAAAAAAAGAATTACTTACATTATTAGTCAAGTTGTCCCCTCATCCTTTAGATCAAATACCAACACTTGCATCTGAAAATCATCTTGATGCTAGTACAAGTTGGTGGCAACAAGCATTGGGTTAAAATCAGACTTTCTAAGTGCAGTTTCTGCCTAAGTTAAACTAAGTTAAACTTGAAAATAACATGCAAAATTGTTTGGACATTCAGTCAACACACATGGTATTCAGAAGAACACACAATGACGTACTACAGTTGCAAACAATACACAGTTTTTCCATTGACATCAGCTGAATTCATAGCTTGTATAGTTTAACTATTTAATGAAGAAGATCAGCTCAGCAGGTCGGCACAGTCCTCGTGACTGTAGTTAATGAAACTGACAGAAAGCCATCAGTACACTGTAAGCCTGGGACTGGGAATCACTGACCTATATATCGTCACAACAATACCTTCATCCATTACAGGCTGAGCTGTTGTTTTTTTTTCTGCACCCCTAAGTATGTGCAAGCTTGTGTGTGTGCAGTTTCCGAGAATGAGTTGTGTCAACAATTAAATTTAAACCTCATGGAGACAGAGATAATAGATGGTAACCCCCCACACAGTCTGAGGTTTGTGAACCCAACCACGGTGCTGTCTCTGTGTGTGTTGCACTTTGGAGTTGATGTTCCTGTGATGTACCGCTGTTTTGTAAAATATTTAACTTGACTCTGTCCATGTGAACACTGGATCTGTGAGCATGTTTTCTCAGTTTATGTTCAGACTGTATGTCTGTACATTCTTCAGATGTCTGTGTTCATGTTCACTGCTTGTACGTGCATGTGTAGTTCTTGGGAATGTGAGGCCAGCTCTCCCTGAAAACTTGAAGTCTTGCTGTGGTTCTTCCCAAAGCCTGTGGTTTGCGTGATGAGATGCTATCAGAAGGTTTGAAGCCTGCTTTTGGAACTCTACACTTGGCGGGCACACACTCACGCAACACCAGTCCACTGTTTTGTTCCCTTTCTCCCCCGTTACTTAGACTCAGATTAAAGTGAAAGTCCATGCGGGGTGGGAATGACCACAGTCAGACCCCCCCACCCACCCACCCCAAGGGAGCAAGAGGTAGCAGGCTGGAGAGGTCAGGCTGTTTGGCCTGGGAAAGAGCAAAAGAGGGGCTGTGTGGATAGATAAAAGAGGAGAGATGGACTGATAGAAATGGGAAGAGACAACAGAAAGAAAGGATGTTCTGTATGAAAAACACATGAGAAAGTGAAAGTGGGAAAGACGTGTAGCATAGATAGTGGTAGTGCTTCAACATGAAAGAATCAATATATTCTTTCATTATAAAGAATGAAGAAAATAGAGAAAGTCAAAAGAGCTATTACACAGAAGAGGACATCATCTTATTGAAGATTTGGGGGTGGGAAACAAATGAAGAAAACCTCTTCTATCTATGGAAAATAGATATTGACTTACTTTAATTGAAAGACTTAAGGACAAATTTTGAAATATGTATACTTTACTAACTACTAGGCCTAAACCATTTACATTTTTTGCTACTTTTTTAAAAAATACATTTTTCAAGAAACAATTTGTTTTTAGTCCATTACAGCTATTATGTGTAAATTATTTACTTTGTGCATTGATATTCATGTACATTTTAATTAACTTATAAATTCCAATGAGTTGTTATAGATTAAACTATTATCCAACAGTACATACTATGTCGTGATTAAAGAATGATCCTCAATATTACCAGAGGAACACTACAGATAAACACATTAATACATGCAAAACAGACCATTCTGCACTTTTCATACTTTAAGCATTTTTTATGCTAATACTTCTGTACTTAAGATCAGATCAGACCACTTCCTCTACCACTGACTGAAAGCCATTTAGGATATAAATGGAATGGAAAATCATACCCTGAGTAGGTAAAAAAATGATGATGCTCAACTTGCGTCTATCCTAACTTCCTCCTCCTCCTCTTTCAGGCCAAGGAAAACCAGTGTCCACTGTTTCTCATAGGAACTGCATCCCAGCATTTTAACTTATGCCATGAAGTCTTAGGAGTGTGTTTACAGATGTGTATTTTTGTGTGTAATCTCTCAAGAGCATTAGCATTGACTGTTAACAAAATAAATAAGTAAAACTAAACACCCACTACCAGTAACAATGTAACAATGACAAGTTCATCTCCACGCTTTATGTTTTACCTCTGGTAGAGACAAGATTGTCAGAGTTTTAAACTAACACAGCTAGAAAAATTAATAAAAACATATGTTTAAGTTGTTTATAACATTCACCTCGCATTGGAAGTGCTACTCAAGAAAAAGAGATGCAGAGGACTGTTAATAAACCCAAAGGGCAATAAGAAGGGGGAAAAAAGGATCTAATGTCACTGTCAAAATCTTAATGTGAATATGTTTCTTAATACAAACATATTTTGCTTAAAAATTTGAAGCATTTTTCCAAATATTCAGCCTTGTATTTGCCCGTTATGTTTTCTGTACTTGTGTAAAACGCTGTTGAAGAGCTGTCTGTGCAGCGCCACTCTTAATTCTAAATACCAGTCATGTTAGTCTAATCAGTCCTTAACTTGTGTAAACTTTAAAACTGAAAGGATTGTGTTTGCATGTGTGCTTTTAAAGGTGCATGGTTGCGGGTGTGACTGGGTGTGTGACGGTGTAGTATTGCTGTCAGGGTGTGTGTGGGTGATTGTGGTTAAGGGTGTGGCCCTGTGTGTGGGTGCTGTACTGCTATCTTGTAACTATACCACCGTTAAAAAAAGGGTGCTTGTTTGTGAGACGGTGAACTTGCAGAGTATCCCACCGACTCAAACCGAGGCCTTGTATCCATTAATGAATTAATGTAGCAACTCAAGCCACCCAGCATCCCTTTTGTTGCCAGTGGAAACCAGAGGTGACTGGAGTGCCTGAGTACCTGTCTGTCTGGTTGATCCCATGGACCTCCTACGCACACACACACACACACACACACACACACACACACACACATACACACACTGGCCTCCTTGGACGCAGGGAGTCCTTTCTTTCTTTCTTTCCCTCCATTTTCCTCCTGTCTATTTTGGTCAACTGGTGGCCCGTTCCCACAGTGCTGCTGTTCCCATGGTTATCGCCGCAGAGATAGCGAATGGGGGTTGGGGTGGTGGTGGTGGGCTTGACAGAGAGCGGGAGAGACAGCGTTGCTCTGTTCGAAGAGATAGGGGACTCTGTGGCTGTAGAGGAGGGGTGGGGTGGGGATGAAGGGTATGGGGTTGAGTGTGTGTGTGTGTGTGTGTATATGTGTGTGAGTGTGTGTGACGTGTAGCTCCCATGAACATCACAGGTGGCCCATGAGGATTCAGCCAGTATGAGTTGTCAGAGGAGATTGAATCTGCCAGGAGGTGATATCATATGATGATATCTTGTCTAAATTGAGAGATGTGAGTGATACAGATTAGGCCTTTGCCTAAATTAGAATAAGATGCCAACACATATGGGTCTGACCTTACTTCTTTTTCGGAACTGATGCATCTTCCTCAGAAAGAGCGTTGAGGTGGGTCACTAAAAGAGAGGTGGCAAAGGAAGTGAAGGGGAAGGGTAGACCCGGGAGCTGGTTAGGGGGGGCAAGGGCCAACGAAAGGAGGGAGGGAGCAAGGGAGGGAGGGTGCGGGGCTCAGA
Source organism: Ostorhinchus rueppellii (assembly GCA_030068375.1). Classification (NCBI taxonomy): domain Eukaryota; kingdom Metazoa; phylum Chordata; class Actinopteri; order Kurtiformes; family Apogonidae; genus Ostorhinchus; species Ostorhinchus rueppellii. Next base: position 8,006,537 of record JAQQZY010000005.1, read on the forward strand.
AAGAGGGACGGATTCAGTTCCCACACTTCTAATTACTGTGTCACTGGAGACTGAAAGGGGACTGCCCCTGGCCCTAGGGAATTTGCTGGGGCCGGTTGCTGAGAGGGAGCAGCAACAGTGGAGGGAGGGAAAGGGACAGCGGAGGGGAGGGTGAAATTAAAGAGGGTGTATGTATGACACAGGAACTCTCTCCATCATCCTTTCTTCAGGTTTTACCTCACTGCATTCACACCAGAGGTGAACCCCCTCACCAAGAGTCCCCCTCCTCCCTTCCTCTGCCCCAGTACCTCAACCTCTCACCTACGACCCACTTCTCCTTAACCTTTCCATACCCTCCTCCACCTCAGTCTTCTCTTTCCCTTCAGCCTTTGTTCAACATCGTGTACTGCTTCCTTTTTACCCCCTTTACCCCCCCTTTTTTTTTACCTCCCCCTGCACTGCACCGCTTTTCTAATGTTCCTCTCCTATGTGTCCTGTTGACATGAACAAGGCTCCCAGAGACACTTTGATGTGAGTCTGAACTCACACGCACATAAATGTCTTATCCTGCATCATTATTGCCACTTAACCCTGAGCCCTTTGCCTCTTTTATTTGCTTTTATCTCACCCTCACATAGCCTGCACACTGCAAGATGCATGCGCCCGTGTCTTGATAATATATATGACAACACTAAGACAGATGTGCTGCAGATGAGTGTGTTTATCTCTCTGCAGATGTTTAAATGTGATGGTCTGTGTGAAAGTGATAACTGTTTGAAGCTGTAATGATGTTGCTGTAATGCAATGCGTCTGATTCTATTGTTTCATGGATCCTTTGGTCATTTGCAGTCCCAATAAAAATCACAGGCTACATCTTAACAACAGTTGCTTTCCTTTGTACTTACATGCACAATAGGCTCCCTCTTCTTGAAACAATTTATAGCCATACAAACTGACAAATTTAGCTGAATGTGACTGTTGTTTGAGTTACTCATAAATGTGTAACCTTAACAGTAGTTTCTATTGGTTTAAAAAGTGGTTAACAGATCATTTTTGACATATTTGAAGTTAGAATTGCACACATTACACATTCTGTATTTGACAAATTCCTCACTTCTTGTCAGACCATATTCAACATTACTGTTAAATGGTTTAATATCTACTTGAAAAAATAGATTTAAAAAACAGCTGTTAGCACAGGTTTACATTCTCATCATTCAGTGCATATGTTAGCTCATAACTTGCTGTGGTCGGCCTTGGATCCACATCAGGCTTGATAGAAAACCTTGTGCATGTGACAAGACACCAGTACTTTAGCCTTTACAAGTGATTTACAGTCACCACTTCCATGTTGAAGATGTCAGACATTTTTACACAAAGTTTGCATCTCTTTTTCTTTTCCCTTTTTTGAATTTTTGTAGAGTCAGGCTTTATGTTTGGATTAAATTGTGCATTAAGGTCTAATACCATACTTTTTTCCTTGTTTTAAATATCAAGTTCACTCTTTGGTGGTGGTCGGAGGGGCCGTTTGGCACAAATTGGCAGCCAAGCTTCCATCAGTCTGCTCCGGGACAGCTGTGGCTTCAAACGTACTTTACCACCACCAGAATGTGACAGCAATAATGTAAAGCACTTTGGGTGACTTGAAAAGCACTATAAAAATCCAATCCATTATTATTTTTACTCTTCTCCACACAGTGATAAATGTTTAGGCTACATAGGCTTCCTTCTCTGAGCACCAGGTAGATCAGTCTACCTGCATGATGAAATAATTTTTTTTTAGAAATTCAGATTTTTAGATTTTAGTATTTATATTTTAGACTAGTGTCTGTAGTCTAGAAAATGTTATTGGTGCTCACGCAGATCAAGAAATTACTAAACTCAAATTCCAAAATCTGGAATTAATGCCAGATTTATAAATATGTAAAGAAAGTTTATTGGTTTGTTCATTCTTAGGTTCATCCGTAGAATCAGGCATGAATTGCATTCTTTTGTTTTGGTCCTAAAGTGACAAAAGAAGTTATTAGGCAATCAGACCTTGTGTTTAGAAACAAAGTTTAGATAGTATTTAATACACACATGACAAGATGTTTGGTTAAACAAGCAATTTTACAACCCTGGAAACTTGCACTAATGTTGATAGTCATGTACTTTGGCAATAATCCCTGGATTTGCATGGACTTGTGAAGCTCTAAAGAATGTTTTGTACCAGATGATGCAATAATCGACATTGTGTACTTCTGACTTTTTTACCCCCCACACCACTTTTTCTAATGTTTTTCTCCTGTGTGTCCTGTTGACATGAAGGGTCCAAGAGACACGTAAAGGAAAAAAAATGTATTTGCCATCCACCAAACCCCAGGAAGATTGAATGTTATATTTATTTATGCAGGATCAGTAGAAACAAAACAAAACTATTAATCATGGCAATAAGTCGTCATCGTCTAACTCTGGGTTTTTTTGACCACAGAACTCTATCTGTGAAGTTACATACGTAAGTGTTTGACTTTCAGACACCTGGATGCTTGTAAAGTCATTCACTGGTACCCGGCCCGTCATTGACAATTACTCTGTCAAAAATCTATTTGTGAGAGTTGCCTCCTCGCCCTTCCCTTTTAGCTCTCCAGGACTGAACCGACCTGAAGAGACCAGCAGCCACCACCACCACTGTCAATATTTACAGTCCTGGATGAATCACTCTGCATTACAATAACATTCCCTGCATGCCTGCGTTCTTCTACATCAGGGGGAGATGAGAAAAAAAGTGAGCCAAGGGGTGGAGAGGGGGGCTAAAGGGTGAAATATGTGCCAGCAGTGATAAACGTTGAGCAAAGAAATCTGCTGATGACTCTCCCATGACGGCGCTGTGTGTGTTTGAGTGTCCAGATGTAGTTTCAGGTGATGGATTCAGGTGGTGGGTGGAGTTTCAGTTTGAGTGTGTGGGTTTAGTGACAGTTTGAGAACTGTTAGTGCGTGTCTAGGGGAGCTGTGGATGTTGCTGTAACAATACGAGGCTGAGCTGAGACTGACAGTGAACATATTTTGATATATTGACAGTTAACTATGACTGTCTTGCTGTGTACAATCAAACAATAGGAAAAAAAATTTGGAGCCCTGAGTGTTAAAAAGACGAATGTGAACCAACAGTTGCATCTACAGTTTGAGAGAACCAGTTGTCTGTGTAGCACACGACATCATAGTTAAACCTACCATTTGTCTGTGCAGCAGTTATATTTCAAAATGGATAAGAAACTGAGAAGGACCTCTGACCTATTGTTGAAAATGTTGTTAAATAGATTGTTTGAGGAATTCTGAGTAACATTTCCATCCATTTCTCGAAGTTGTTCCAGGTTGTCATTAGGTTTTCTTTGTTTTTCTGTGAAAATGTACCTGAGGTATGGGGCATCATTTTGCACAAATAACATTGTGGACAGTTGTGTTTAAACATATTAATATATGTTAATAGACACATTTTATGTTATAAAAGGTCAGATATTAGTGCTTCAACACAACAAAACCTGACATGTTAACTTGCCTGTTTTGGTTGAGGGATATTGAATCGAGGAAACTTTCAACAAGAAGTTCAGTGAATCAGTGAGTTCAAGCAACAATGCAAGGTTGCACAACGAGCATAAACTATTAATATACCTGTAAACACAGTCACGTAGGCAGCTACTTTACATACATAGCAAATGTAATGAAGTGTAAAAAGCATCTAGTTCAACATTTCAACAGCGAGAGGCGAACGAAAGATTGATACTGACCTTAAAAGGGATAAACAGATCAACATCATCATGTCTTGGCCTCTTTTTGATTTGTGAGCTCCATGAACCATTTGAGTGGGAACAGTAAACATCATTCAGCCTCAGACTTCCTTTTACGTATCTATTAGACAAGAAAAGATCAAAGTTTTGGCTGTGACAGCACATGTACATGCATTAATACGCCAAACTGAGACATCTTGTGAAATAGAAAATGTATGTTAAAGTTTCATTGCACAATAGTTTTTGTTCCATAATTACCACTCAGCATATTATAATTCATATAGTTCTAAAGGACACAAGACTTCTGCACATAATCTTCACAGGCTGTAGAAAACCTACCCCTTTGCAATATTTTGTCTGATCACAGGTGTTTGCAGAAAGGTGGGAGTTAAACATGTGCTTATATGATTCCATCAGAAGAACCATGGCAGCTCCCGTTTCTATGATATTCTATTGCAGCATGAAATAGCATCATGGCATTTATCTTGTTTAGTTTTTCCTTTTGCATAGAAGAGAGTGGTGGAAGCAAGGTGTTTCTGGCTTTTTTCCTTCCTGATTTCAGCTTTAACACACTATTACTTTTTTTATTAACTAATACTCAGCTGAAATGTGCCATCTATCCCATTGTCCTTCTAACTGTTTTTTTCCCCCATCTGATTGTTATAATTTTGACCCATAACAAAAACGTATCAACAGAAGCTGTCTGGTGGTTTAATCCAGCTTTTTACGTTTTTGAGATGAGCTGTTTTTATCCCTCTTCAAAACCCATTGCCCAGTGAGCAGCATTGTCAACGGACCTTTTCAGCGCGTTGTTTTCCTGAGCTGTTTGGCTTAGACTGGCCCCGGCTATCCGGCATGTGAAGAGAGTGAAAAAAAGAAGCACTTGGAGAAGCAGAGAAAAGAAAGAGGTTAGAGGTGAGGGACAACCAGAGAGAGGGAGATTGAGGGGAACACTGGAAGGGGGTGGATGGAGCTCCGAGCAAGACATCGAACAAGAGAAGACATAGGTTAAATTGGAGAGAGGGAGAGATGGCGGTTTAGGTTGAAGGTTGAGTGGGTAAAAAACAGAATGGACCGACTGTGCCAAGCCAAGGGAAAGCATTAGTACTATTTGTGTGACGGCTAGACTGTTATCTGCTAGACTCTAGACTATTATCTTCTTCATTACCCCTTTTAGTCAGCTTCAGTAAAGACAGACTAAGGAAGCAAAGGAGGGAGGGGAGAAAAGGCAGAAATGTTGAGGCCAAGTTGTGGGTGAGAAAATGGTCGAAAGTGGGAAACAAAGCTGACGAGAAATGAGAGATTGGGTCTTAGATTGCATAAAAGAAGGATTGAGCAATTGTTACAGATAACATAGTATTGACCCTGCCATGCTTTAAAATAGACACAAAATCTTTGTTTTTCCTAAACTTGTGTGACTTATTTGGCTTTTCCAAATCATTTCAGTTCATTATTAATGGCAATGCTGCAACTTCTATGTTTAATAAAGAGTAAATGCAAAACTCAAGTAATTAGTGACTCATTCAGTTGGCCTCTACTCAACCAACTGCAATAATCAACTAAAACAACTCTAAATAAAGCAAAGAATAAAAAATGGAAAGTGCTGTAAATCCAAGGAGGAAAAAACAGGGACTGCTATGTCATGATGGAGACTTTTTGAAGTCAACTAAGGCCAGAAATATCTGTGATTTAATAAGGGATTTTTAAATTTATTAGTGTCTCTCAATGCCAGCCAACACAATAGAACTTCATTATAGTATGAGTATGGTACACATTTCGTATTAAATATGTTGAATTGAGTTAAAATGTATTTTTGTTTTGCCACTGTTAATATAATAATAATAATGGATTAGATTTTTATAGCGCTTTTCAAGTCACCCAAAGTGCTTTACATTGTTGATCCATTATTCATTCGCTCTCACATTCTCCCTCTGATGGTGGTAAACTACATTTGTAGCCACAGCTGTCCTGGGGCAAACTGATGGAAGCGTGACTGCCATTTCGCGCCTACCACCACCAAACATTCATACGCATTCATACACCAGTGTGAGTGACACTGGCAAGGAGGGTGAAGTGTCTTGCCCAAGGACACAACGGCTAACCTAGGATTCGAATTGCCAACCTTTCGGATATTGGACAACTCGCTCTACCAACTGAGCCATAGCCACCCACCCCTTAATTTAATATAATTTATATAGACAAATTGCATGTACAAGCACAATTATCTGAATTCTAGTTTTCAGTCTCTATAAAACACATCTATAGGAGCCCTGGGAAAACTGAAATAAAAAGGAAATACTATGTCTCATATGATTTGTATTTCATTCAGGTGAAATGAGTGGGTACAAAGTGAGTCAGGGACGGGAAGGGTGTGCATGTGTGTGTGAATTTGAGTTTTTTTTCATCTTTGGAATATCTGCGCTGTGAGTGTGTGTGTGTGTGTGTGTGTGTGTGTGTGTGTGTGTGTGTGTGTGTGTGTGTGTGTGTGTGTGTGTGT
>JAQQZY010000005.1:8021540-8040817 GCA_030068375.1 Ostorhinchus rueppellii
CTCTCTCTCTCTCTCTCTCTCTCTCTCTCTCTCTCTCTCTCTCTCTCTCTCTCTCTCTCTCTCTCTCTCTCTCCCATGCTTTCTGTCATGAAAGTAGAAGAGATCAACACTAGTTTCACCAACTCATCTTTAACGTAAAACTCCACACTCATCTCCCTGTGTTTATACCGGTGGTCTACTTGAACTAAACCATGCACATCCCCGGACAGGCCAAGACTGGACAGGAGACACCTCCCGTTTGTCTGGCCCGACTTATACCGGGTCTCGGCGCCAAAACGCGGCCCAGAGCGCCGCGCTGCGTACTCCGTCCGGTGCTCCATTCACAGCGCAGCCACACAGCACTGCACTGCACGTTATCTACAAAAACACGTCTTGTTTATAAACTCATAGCAATAGAACGGAGATATGACTGCACAATTAGAATAAATAGAACAGAAATAGACTGACTCCCAAAGAAAGGCGAGTGGTGTAGCCTACTGCGTGCGCTTTTACGCACGTATGAAACGCTTATTTGCGTTTTTCCGTTCGCAAAGCATTTCATCTGGTGTCGAACGAGGCTACCTACAGCACACGGAACGTCTGTATCTGGATTTGTCTTTTTCCCACACATTACCCAAGAGTCGAGAGCAAGGAGGGAGGGGTGGGGGGCAGAAAGAGGAGAGCAAATGCCACAGAGTTTGGGGGAGAAACTCATCCAATCGGAGAAACTTTTGGCTCCTGCGGTCTGTGCAAATGTTTTCCAAGTGTCCAGACATACAGCAGCCAAAAGCTCTGATAGCGGACAGATGTTCCTGATTTTCCAGAAGATGTTCTGCACCATTCATTAAGCCCCAAAGAGGAAAAAAAACAAAAAGGCAGTTTTACTGAATTGTTAAGAAATTCTAGTTGTGTGCATGTGCTTCTGATCTACAAACTCAGATCAAAGCTGTATGACAGGCACATCCATCTGTTACTGTAGCCTTTATGAAGTCCCTGACTTAGGTATTCACCACATTTCTATGAATGAGTCAAAGCCACGCTCTTTGTTCTGGAGCATTCCCAGCTGTGTATGACTTGATATACAGGAACAAACAAAATAGTCAGCACAGTGATGCACACAACTTCACCTGCACATCAACATCCATATGTTCAAAACGTGAATCACAGGTTCAGAAAAAGTCACTTTGCACACATTTACACTATGACCTGGACATTCTACAATCAGATATTTACATTTCAACATGACAGGTCTGTTCAGAATTTTAAACAGTGTGTCTTTATCTTCCTTGTATCCCAACCACAACAAAAAGTGTGGATGATACACATGGACTTATATGATACAAAGTTATGGACGTATGCACCTTCTGTTTGAGACTTATTTAATGTGTGATAAAGGGAGACTCTCAATCATTTTGGAGTATGAAAAGCACAGCCCAAGATGTAATTTTAAAGGCGACTAAAAGTTTTGTTTAGGTCATAGTTACTGGGTTTTTTGTTTGTTTTGTTTTTATCTTATCCTGGACCAAGTTTTTGTGTCTTTAATAAAGCTTGAATAAAATGGAAAAAAAATACTGCTGTGTTACAAACTTGTACTTTGACTGACAATGATTAACCCTTTCATGCATATTGGTCAATTCTACAGCTGTTCTCTTGTATATTCATGGGTTTTGTTGTTTTAGTTCCATATCAGCCAACACAGTGGATGAATGTGCATCATCTTATACACTGCAACTCATACCATTACTGTGACTTTGCCGTGCTTGATAAATCTGATCTGCAGTGACATGTTTGAGTGTGAATCACTTGCTTGTTATTGTCATTACACTGCAATTAACAGCTTTTTTTTTTTAAACAAGAAGCTTATATAGTATCTCCATGAAGTGAGTACAGACTATTATCAGAGTATGTTAAGATGTGAGAAAACATCAGATTAGCTGCATGAAAAATGTTTTTATTACATAGTTTTCACATAATATATCAGTAAATACATGTTTTTTTGTGTCCAGCTGAGTGGACATTTTCGCAATTTGCAAATAAGTTAAGAAAATTTTCAATCATATTATTTTTTTCATGCATTAAAAGGAATAAAACACTCAAAATGTTGTTTAAGGTTCACATATTTTATGCATGAAAGGGTTAAAGTGCTTTCTTATACTTCAAATACGCACATTTTGTTTTTGACTGGATGGACTTCCATTCAGTCTGACCTTCACTGGTCATCATAATGCATCCATTTATGTTCTTATGGCACCGATAACTTATTTTTGCACCGTTTCCACTATTAATAGACAGTAAGTCTCTTGGGTGCAGCAGCAACGTTTCAAAATATGATCCATTAATGTCTTAATACGGATGTTTTCCATTGCCTTTATGATGATCGTTTTGATTAAATAAAGTAGGTTATGACCTTCATCTCTCCCACACACAGGCATATGTTCACACTCCTGCAGGCAGTTGCAGCCACAGACGTGCGCCAAATGTACAGTTCTGTGTGTGGGAAAAAGAAGACAGTGTGAAAACCACCAAACCATCAGAGCGGAGAGAGGTTTATAAAGTGTTACACAAATGAGAGGAGTCTGGGCGGCCAAACGGAGCAAACGGCCCGAGGTTGGCTGAGATCTACCCGGGGTGGTTTCCGTGTCTTTCTCCCTTTCTCTCTATCAGTTATCCATCTCTCACATATTCAGCCACAGTGCTGCGTGCTTATCCGTATTTCATCTGTCTATTACTAGTATTACTACCTTTCTCTCTCCCACCCAAACCCCACACACACACTCACAGACGCCCAGTTCCCACGGTGGCGGGGCAGCTGAGCGGCGTGTCAATCTGCGCACAGCGTCACCTCTTTTCACTTGCAAAGAGGAAGTAGCGTAGGGCTTTTGTTATCTGAAGTCCCCCAGTCCAGTCATTTAAAAACAACTGGAATATATCCGCAGTTTATGATTCACTCACCTATAATCTCCTCTGCAGAGGTGTTTTTATATGGAGCTGTGGAGAGACTGCCGGCCTTTTGGAGCTTTTATTGCACTTCATGTAATATTTGGTGAAGAAGCAACTGTTCAACCAAAGGATGGATTGTGTAGGATTTAGATTTTTGTATATATTGGGGACTTGTGGGACTTGAATTAATTAACGGAGGTGTTTTAGTTTGTTGTCATTCATTTTTATGGTCATACAACAGAGAAAGTTCTGCCACGTAGTACCAAGTGCTGGCATAGTTGTAAACCCCACCCTCTCCTGGATAGTTTCTCATTATTATTGCCTTTCAGCCCCAATTAACCACCACCAAAGTGTATTAACAAGTTCAGGTGAAATCTTTACTAAAACCTGTTCATTCTGAAAGTTTTTCACCCATTGGCTGCGTTTTTTTTTTCAATCGGCATGTAATTCACTGCGAGTGGATGCGGTTGATGCCACTGCTTTTTATGCAACATTTCACCTGTTGCAGGTCAAAATAAACTGAACTAATCACTCGTTTTATTTTGGTTGGTGTTCCTGTCTATGAGTATATGCAAAAGTGGTTCTTATCTTTTATCCTTTTCCCTAAAATTATTTCTGAATATTTCGTACATCCACGGCATGGCATTAAAGTGCCCGACTGACTTTTTTGTTTCAGTCTCCTGCTGATGATATAATCCAGTGGATGATCCTTTACAACGTGCCGCTTTCTCAGCAGTTTACAGCTTTGGCAGCACCGTGCCTCTGGCTTTCAGTCCGCTTCCTGGGGTCAGCTACAGGAGATCGGATATAGAGCTCTCCATAATATTGCTGCAGGCGGCTTGTTTAATATTACTGCAGCAACATTTGGCTCCTTCTCGAAAGACCACGCCCCCTCCCAGCAGATTCACAGGGCCTTGGTCCCTCCCCCTAACCAAGCCGGTAGCCTATAACCTCCGCGGGTTTCCGCCCATTCCTCCACAGTTGATTCTTTGGGATGGTATTGTCATGCAAATAAAGGACGCGTAAAATATTCCCCCAAAGCGCAGCGCAGGGCAGAGACTCACGGACCGCACGGAGGACACAGACCGGGCCACACGGTGGATTTCTATCATTTTCGTCGCTACGGACCCGTCCATCTGTCACAGGTAAGTCACGAATCCTGGATGGATTACATTTTGAGGCATGTTTAGAATGAAAAGTCCAGCGCTTTATTCGTGCGTAAATGTGTGCGCATGGAGATGTGTTCGTTTGGATGTGGCGGAATGTGTCGGGTCTGTGCCGCGGTCTGTTGGGGAGGAATCGGAATTCATGTGGACTTCTCTTGTGTTTTTTGTGTTTCTCAGACGCCCTGGTCACATGAACAGCGACATTAGCAGGGACGTGTAGCCGGGAAACAGGTCGGACCGTTCAAGGAAACCCTGTGGGGGGGACACACGCACCAGAAGGCTGTCCAGTGGAGATAGTGGTCATACTTAAATTTCGCCAAGTGAAGTCGGAGGTGTCTCCTCCATCCCCTGCTTTAGGCTACCTGCTGCTGCTACAGAGGGGGATTAAAAGTCAAAAGACCCCTGGATCTGAAAGCACCCTTTTTTATATTGTAGAGATTTCAGGATCTCTCAGATATAAACATTTTTGCACACTAAGTGTGTTTCTTCTCTTGTCCTTTTTGGGATATACACAGTGATCTTCTTTTTCTTACTTAGTACTTTAAAGTGCCTTAATAACTGGTTGTAATCCAGTGTAACTGTGGCATAGTTACCAGACCAGAGACGCTCAACAAGGAGAAGCTTATTATCAGCTTTAGAGCCCAGGCAGGATTACTGGTCCCCCATCTCCAGCAAGCTGCAACCATGAGCCAGGCGGATGTGTCGACCTGCTCCGCGCCGCAGAGGGTTTTCCAGGAGGCGGTGAAGAAGGGCAACACCAAGGAGCTTCACTCATTGCTGCAGAACATGACGAACTGTGAGTTCAATGTTAACTCCTTCGGGCCAGAAGGACAGACGGCTCTCCACCAGTCCGTCATTGACGGGAATTTGGAGCTGGTAAAACTGCTGGTGAAGTTTGGTGCAGATATCCGGCTGGCCAACAGGGAAGGGTGGAGCGCTTTACACATCGCCGCCTTCGGGGGCCACCAAGACATTGTGCTATACCTCATCACCAAGGCCAAGTACTCCTCTGGCGCCCGGTGATCTGTCTCTGCTGTCAGGTAAAAAAGAAAACAAAAGCAACAAAACAACAAGTAGAAAATAAAACTGCAACACACGGGAAAGCCAGGCTCTTGAAAAGCAGAAACTGTCATTATCTTCATAGTTGTGCCAAATTATATAAAAGGAAATTAAAAAAAAAAATAGGCCTGCATAATAATCTTCCCTCACTGTAAACCAAACGGGGCCTTTGCACTCCTGAGTCCAACACATGCACATACACAGAGCTTCAACACGAAATCTTTAACAAAAGAAAACACCATTTCGATGGGGTTGTTGGTACTAAAGCTTTCCTCTTGAATGTGTATAGCCTACTAGATCGTGTTGTTCGCTATAATAGAAGCCTGCTTCTGTGGATCAGTGGTGTGTGTGTGTTTGGACTCCAGAGTGCAGATGGCCCAGTTTATTTTCTATACATGGCCTTCCATCCTCAGTACAGTTGAATAGTTTCTTTATGGGGCGCAGATTTGACCTGTTGCTCCTCATTGTTCACTTCTAAGACCCTTTTTAAGTTATTTTATATGAAACACGGCACTTGATGCTATATAGCTGCATGCTGGAATATCTAAGGGAAGACACATGAACAAGAGAAGAAGGGTTGCCCTCTGTTGGCTACCAGAGGTCTATTTTCTTTAATAAATTCATTGATTTGTTTTTCTTTTCTTTTTTTTTTACTCAAAGTGCGGCATTATATCCAACTCGCTTTTCAGATGTGTAATCATAATGTAACAACAACTGACTTCAACTATGTTGTGAAGTACTGTACACAATAGCTTTACTTTGTTTCTGTTTTTTAAAGAAAAAAGAGACAGTAGCTCAATGCGCTCTGCCTACTGCAAGCAGATCTTGCCATACTGGCGTCCAACTTTTCAGGCCAGAGCGACCAATTTGCCAATGGTCATTGTGTTACTAAAAACCGCTGCTTTCGCTTTGTATCAAAAAGTCGCATTTGAAATTCACTTTATAATCTCCTTTCAGTATTTTATTAACATCCTAGTCATCACTGTGAAAGCAGGCTGGGTTTTTTTTATTTATGAAGGTACATTGAGAAGATGCATTTTTGAATATGTTGTGGTTCATCTTAAAAAAAATCTATAAATGTAAAAAATATCTAGGGTGACTCAAGCTGCTGCAGACTTGTAGTATAAACTGTCCCATGTGGAAGTAGACCTGCCACTCCCCCACTCCCACCCCACTCATCATCACAACAGAAAGCCCTCTATTATCATCTGTTGATTCTCAAGTGGATTTTCTCCCCTCACTCTCCCATCAAAGGACTTTGTTTGGTTGCCTTTTGCCAGCTACCTCGACTATAAAGTATTCTCAAGTTTTTTTTTCCACTTCTCTCACCACTCTGCCACCTTGTTTGGGGTCTCAAGAGATTCACAATTTGTCTGTGATCATCCGCATACAAGTAGATTTTTTTTGTTATGTAGCCTAACAGGCAGATGGACTTCAGTAAAGAAGATGCGATGAACCCCTCTCTGCATCCTCAGTCGGGACAGTTTATTTTACACTACAACCAAACGAATTCTGACAAGCAAAGCGTCATTTAGCCTTCCTGCAAGGGAGTCTGTGGTTTTTTCTCTCTCACATACACTGCCATTGTTGCATGTCTTCCCTATAAACCTCCACGTCGCTCTCTCTCTGTCTTCATCAGCCTGTATGGTCTGTTTTGTTTTCTATTTTTCAGTCATACAAAAAGTGGAATTGTATTGCATGACTTGTAAATGCAGGGAGTTTTATTGCACAAAAATGCGGAGCCTTGTGCGCCCCCAGTGTTTGCATGGGGTAACTGCAGGAGTCAAGGCTTTGGAATAGTTACTTACTACTGAGTAGGACCCTATTACTGTTGGACGATGAAGACGTAAGAAAAAAAACAACACATGACTATTGCAGGATGTCACAGAAATTAAAAAAAAAAAAAAAGAATTTGGTTTCATAAACTTGCCTGCTGCATTTTGAAAGTCATGGCACCCTAACATTTGTATCAATGCTGCTTGTATGTTTCTTTTTTGTTATTGTTAATGTTATTTTTTAAAGCCTACTGCTCAAATGGCCAACAGTTGTATAGAAGCTTCACAGCCACGCCGGTTCACCTCATGAGAAGCTGTTGAGGGAGTATGTTTGTGTGTTTTTTAAAGTGAATTGTGTGTAAGTGTGTGTGAGTGTGTGTGTGGTGTTTCTCATGAGGCCCTGTGTTGTTGTGTTAAACAGTCAACCAGACTGAGATCTTACCCATCTTAAAACCTGGAACAACCACAAATAACTGAAGCGATAGATCCACCACATCAAGGTATAGATTGGTATCAGGCAACAAATGAAATATGCATCGCTTGTCTTAAACTTGATGTTTTTTCCTTTTCTTTTTTTTTTTGTTTGAATATTGCACTGATGACTGTTGTTGAAAAGTTGGCTTTTATGTGTCAACATTTAAATTTTTTCTGAATAGAAAAAAGACAAACACAACAAAATACTATTGTATAAATATATGCTCCAGGTGATAATGTCCTAATGTGTGTGTTACTTTGTGGAAAAACATGATGTTTTTTAACAAAGATGCGTGTATCTCTGTGATTGGGTGTATGTATATATACATATGGATATATATATCAACGCTGATAATGATGAAATCTTGGGGCACTTTCTTTTCTGAAGTGCTGTCTTCCTTTTTTTTTCTTTTTGAAGGGGGAATAATACATTTGATGGTAAGATCATTGTAACATGATTAAAATTGCACGGTTGTGCGGTTGTTTGGCTTATCAGGGTCATAACATTTATGACGTAACAAGCCAGCCGCCGGAATGGTGTACATGAGTGAGATGATTTTTTTTTTTTTTTAAGAAAAAGTGCTGACTTCTTTGGACCAAGTTGTGTTTCTGGTCTTGCTTCATTTCAAGCAAGTGGAAACAGCAGATTTTTCACGAGTGATGCAGATGTTCCATCATGTTTGATTCTTTTGGTTTCTTTTTTTTTGTTTGTTTGTTTTTGTTTGTATTCTTTTATTTTTTGAACGTTTGTAACACTGTGATGATGACATGATGTCATGTGGAGATGAGTGCTGTATTATTTTTGTACGTTTGTGTACAAGCCAGTAAAGAAATCATTAAACTCAAATTTTCTGTGTATGCATACATTTCTTCCCCATCTCCGTTGCAAATGTTTTCACTGGCTCCACCACTACCCCACACACATGCACACATGCACACACACTAACCCTCACCCCCCACCTCCCTTCTACATTTTTCATAGAAAAGGCTGGTTTGGGAAACACCCCCCTCCCACCCCCCTCTCTTTTCCCTCCCTGTCTTCCAAGCCGGGCCCAACCCAGATCCCCATTCTCTCCTTTTGTCATTCATCTGGCCTCATCCTTTCACTGCCGGGATAAAAGAGCCTGGTGCATTGTGGGTAGGCTCAGTTTAAAGAAGGGTCCCCTCCCCTGTGTGTGTTGTAGGAGAGCTGGTTTTATGTTACCCCCACACACTCAAAAACTTTCCAACACACACTCTCCTCTTGTTCTCTCTTTCTAATGATTAAGACCCAAGCTTTGCACTGCAATCCAACTCCCCACTAACAACCTGTTCTTCTCTTCACTGCTAATGTAACATGTAACTATAGTATGTTTTCCACTGATACTTTTAATTCTTTCATTTTATCTTACTTTTCCATGAGCTGTATAATATGTAAGTAAACATGCTGGATAGGGGTTTCAGATCTCAACTCAAACAAAACTAAAGCAACGAACACTTTTATTTCTGTGTATATTTGTGGTAAAATGGGGGGGGGGGGTTGTGTGTGTGTGTTTTTTGTTTGTTTTAAAAATTTTTTTAAATGTCTGACATGCACGTCCAAGCCTGTCAACATATGCATCAAATGAATGTAAAATCTGTTAAACTTCTATGGGTTTGTCATGATTCAAAAAGGAAAAGAGCTGCAAAAACAGATTCATCTGTAACCAAAAGTGTGTGTTAGTGTGTGCAGTCTGAATCTAAGGTTAGGTTAATTGCGAATATTTAGGTTGCGACTCTAAAACAAAGTAGCATGACATATGAAACGGTGTCCAGCATCTTTTCTTAGAATCACACTGACCTCTTGGATTATCACCGTTATGTCTCAGCACCTGTTTATTCATGTTGTCCTTGTTTCATGGAAATGTCGAGTTGCAACTGATATTGCATGGCTGTGGGAGGGTCGTGGGAAAACTGACATGACAATACATCTTTCTACATGTTCGACCTGTTCATGTTGCAACATTTACTGGGTGTAGACCTGCAGTTAGCAAATGTGAAGGCAATAGCTTAACAGTTCTCAGCTAAACTGTGGTTGCAACATTTTTATTTCAGCATGATACTGATTCTGTAAAATGAAACGACACTATTTGCATCTGGTCGTCATTGACAAGTAAGAGCCTGGACTATTGTTAGAGCAGCTGTTAAACTTTCTGAGCTGCAGCTGAAACATCTATGACCTTAGCACAAATGTTTTGAACTTACCACATCAGTTGCACCAATCTAATGTGTTTCTTTGTTAAAAGTCTCAGATATAAACTCAACACCAGGAAAGTTTGCTCCTTTAAACGCCAGCCCCTCTATGTTTTGATACCGTGTCAGGCTGAACAGGCTATCTGGCTTGCTGCTCGCTCGTCCTTTCCTCCCTCCCTCTCTCCCTCCCAGTCTCTCACTTCTGCAGGATGTTTTTGTTGAGCTGGGTTCCCATTGTTCACACACTGAGTTGGCTGGCCTCCCAGGGTTGCTGCTGGCTGCTAGGCCCCCTAATAGGTTCTTCATGTGCCTTGGCTTTCCTTCGTCTTGGTCTGGCCTGTGCATGGAGCAACACAAGGCATTTTAGGAGGAATTTTGCAGAGAAGGCGATGAGAGAAAATCAGATGAATTGCTTAGAGAACTGTTGCAACATCAGAGACATAAGTGCTCATTCATAATTACAGTCATTTAAGTAGTGCACTCAACAGGTGACATCTGATACATAACGTCACAACTTGTTCCTATGTGTGAGCAGGTTATGGCCATGGGTGAAATCATCAGACCACCTGTGATTTCTGTAGACGGTCATTAGAACGGCCCTTTAATGTGACCTTTTGGTATTCTGTTGTTGGAAGGGACTGGATTGCTGGATGGCTTTAACTTATGTTAGTTTTTATTGAGAAAAAAAAATCCTTTCTGATATAATTCATTTAAATATCATAATTATAAAGCAAACTTTTCACATCTTTTCGCAGGTTTTTGTCTCACAATCACTTGAAAAAAACTCCACGAGTCACATTTATGGTAAATGTTGAAGTTTTACCACTTTTTCACAGTGGTAGAATAACTACCTCCAAATCTGTATTTGACAGTAAACTGTTTTTGTTTTTTTTTGTCTCTCACAACAACAAGTAAATATTGTTGCCGATTGACATCACAGCAGCTGTTAAGTGAATCAGTGTAATTTATTTTTAATTGCAACCAAAAGGTTTTTGTGTCCAGCATCATACTCATTCCTACATCCTCAAACGAGCGGTTAAAGTTTAACTGACAGTCTTGTGATACGTGTAAAATGCAATTTAATTGGTTTCACAAAACTGAATTCCTTTTTATAACACAGGAACAACATGAACTTGGATTGTGAGATCTGTGTTGCCCAAACTGATTTCTGGATGACTAATGGTGTAATTCAAATGGTTTTATAATGGCATATAATCCAACTCAAGAACATTGATGAGGAACTTGAAGAGTTGCAGCAGGAACCTGTTGAGTGATGATGGTCACATAAAGAGGAACTCATAGAAACGTTTAACAGTTTTTACATTAATCAGATGTTAGGCAACACAGGTGCCTGAGATTTTATTTCCTGTTGTCAAGTGTGGTACTGGGAATATCTGTAGCCTGTTAAAGTTCAAATTACATTAGAAAAGTCCTGCGTACAATCACAAGTGTTTCAGTGATTCTTGCTGAGTGGGCAGAGCTGTTAGTGGTTGCACTGAAATGAGAATGATCGGTATAAAAGTATGTCTCTACATACATGAGGACACAAAACATGAGTGCAATTGACTGCGTGTGAGTAAAATAGGTGTGGAGGTATTATATAAATTATATTGGAGGTAAATTTGCATAAAATAACATATTTAACTGTGGTGACTTTAACAATCAGCCAAGTTAGTCATTTGATTTAAAGCAATTATAATGTGCAATTTTTGATTTGCCCTAAAGATCTGGAGAAAGCAGTAATATGAAAACACTAAAAATGCAGTCTGTGACACCTTTGTCTGTGTTTTATTACCCACTAGCACCTTGGCACATCACACGTAAAGACTCATATTGTGATATAAGCCCTTTAGCTGCCGAGTCAAGTGCATGAAGATTAAGAAATGAACATAAAATGTCTCTAGGTTTCCTGTTCAATGGCTACTGTGATGATTCCTCACATTTGCCACAAGTCTCTTATGTTTATGTCTCCATGTTTTGCCTTGATGACATATTCAGGGGATGCCACTGATAGAGTGAAAAGGGACATCTCTGTAAATTACTGTGTACTTGTAATTTATTTTACTATTGTGGTAAAATCTTCTGCATATTTTTATGTGACATAAATGTGCAGGAACCCCTAAAATCAGCAAACTGACAGTATATTCATATATGATACAGAGAAATTCCCAAACAAATCAGACTGTTGATGCAAATCCTATGAGTATTTTAATGAATGAAGTTATCTTTTATTACTTATACTGTATGTTGTCATTTGCATGTGTATAATGAAGATGTATTTATCATGTTTATTTTGTTATCTATCTTAACAATGTATTTATCTTCCAAGTAGAAGAGGTATGTGGTTTCCACAGACTGACTGACATTTAAAACTGTCAGTTATGCGCAGGTTATTAAATAATGAAGCTGGGTTGTGACCTGAAAAGACCTGATGCGCCACTTTTGTAAAGAGACTAATTTTTTTTCATCAATGTTTTTACAAGCTTAATTCATCTGCTTTGACACTTTCTCACCCACTTTTTCCCACTCTGTCTATATTCTATCAGAACAGGTGACCATGTCTAATAAATAACAACGGTATTTAGGAGTTTATACTATATTTAGCTTGGATTTTAGTTGTGAGTTTATTACTGAGTTAGATGCACATTCCCTTAAGATCTTTATTTAAATTATATCTTCTGTGCCTCATTGGTGGAGTTTGTTTTAAATTCGTACACAGTCCTGTTTACTGGATATTTGTTTTTCTTTGGTGAAAACACCCATTTTCAGCTGCACACCACAGTGATGCAGTAAACACATTGAGTCAGGGCTGCTGGTGGATGACAGTGAGCTTTAAATCCTGCTGATATTGCACTTTCTGTCCGTCTCTGCCTGAAAACAAAAACATGTCTGTCACTAAACACAACCAGTGAACACCCCCTGCCCAAAGTCTGTCTGTGAGTAAGAAGGGGAGTAAAAGAAATAAAGTGAGGGAGTGAGAGAGTGAGGGAGAGAGACAGGTGGTCGGGCCGTCTTTTCCTTGCCCTCCGCTCCTTTTTGAACTTTTCTTTCATTCTTCCAGTTCATTCTGTGCTTCTTTCCATAGCACTAGTGACAAGGCGCTCCATTCACTGCTTCATTCTTCCACCCTTCCCTCCCTCCCTCCATCTCCCCTCACACACCCCGACCTTGTCCCCTCCCTCCCTGGCTCCTTTGTCTAGCTTGTGGGGGCCGGCTTTAGCTGCTATTCACCAGCCAGACGGACCGCCATTGACTGGACCCCCACCACCACCTCCCTCTGCAAAACACCCTCACACACATATGCACACAGCAACCTGGCCATTCCCCACCCTACACCCTGTATCAAGCAGCTGCTATGCTAATAGGGAGGAAGGGATGGATGGATAGAGGGAGGGAGAGAGGCATGAGGTGGAGAGACAGAGCAGGCAGCCTATAGTAAAAGGACAGAGGGAGGGAGTGCAGGGAGAGTGACCCCGCTCCTCCATCTCCATAGCCATGCCAGAGCAGCAGCAGACCTCCTGTTACACAAAGGGAGTCCCCAGGCCCTCCTTTTCCCCTTTTCCCTCCTTCCTCCACCCCTCTGTTCCCCCCTTTCTCATTCAAATCCATTTTATACCCCAGTGGTAAAGGGAGCTGTAAGTGCAGTATGTAAAGTAACCCTACTCCTGCCCTGCAGGCGTAACCATTCAGAGCTCAATACACAGAGAGCAGCCTGTGTGTGTGTGTGTCCATTCCCTTGCTTTGTTTAGAACTGCAGCCCATACCTCCACACAGAACTGACACCTGTCCATGAAAAGCACTTGCATTTCCCTTTGCACTCAAACACAGTCAGATAACATATGTATCCACACATCAGCACAACAGTTTGTGTCCACTTTGCATTTTGTGCATATTCAGATGAGTCTCTTAATTCTTTCCAAATCTTACAGAGTAGTTCACATTTTCTACTTCAACTCTACAATTATTTTGGTTAGTGTGGCTGTTTATTTTAAACAAATTCATAATTGATGTGAGAGAAGGAAGACTTTTTTTTTAGTGACAAAGAAGAACCTACATTTCCAATAAAATGCCTAGAATAGAATATATATTATAGCACAATAAAGTTTGGATGCAACTCTCCATAGTAGCAATGTTAAAAAGTAAGACAATAGATTTGAAAATATTTTACTTTTATTGATTAAAAAGAAGTAATGCATTGTGTAGATCTTCAAATCCTCAGGAATGTACAAATGTATTGCAAGATATTTAGCCTCAACCCAACAAAAATAGAAAAGATGAAAAAATAGCCAAACCTTGAAAATGATAAAACCCACAACATATTTTCCAAAGTGTTGCACCACTCAGGAAATAGAAGTGGGACTGATTGTGTTTTTTCACATTCAATGTTCATACTTGACATATTTTTTTTTTTGTTAGTTTGACAAAATTACCTCATTTGATCAAAGGAATAAGACACAAATTAGTGATCCTAGTTCTTGTTTACTCTTGCAGACCGTGCTTGTGGCTATGTGTTGGTATGTTTGTGTTGTGGAGCTTTTTTTTTTTTGGACCATGTGCATGTGTGTATCTCTTTTGGTGTGTTTTCGGGGGGTGGGGATGTTGGCAGGAAGGCATCTCTCTTTTCTCACTCTCTCCCTCCTGTTCTGTTATTTACCCCTGTGCAGTGTGACCCTGTGCCCCATCAGGGAGGGACGTCTCATTTGACATCTGCCTGTTTGCAGGGGGGTTGAGAGGGTGGTGGTACGGGATACAAGGGGTGGGGTGCCCATATGGAGCTTTAACCCCCCACCCCTCCTCCCCTTTATCAGACCCAGCCTGACACACACCCACACACAATTCCAGCATCATATCTCCTGCTGCCTGCGTCCTTTGTTTCACTGTAATTGCGAGATGCTATGCCATTCCAGCACACAGACATGACTTTTTTGTTTTTAATTTCATGTTTGATTAATTTTTGGATTATTATTTTCAGCGTTTTAGTCTGTTCCTGTTATATAATGTATTTGCTATTGCAGAGAGTTCAGAAAAAGTACAGTGGAATAAAAACTTCACAAAAATAATGTATCATTTAAGAACCCATCCACAAAAACCAACCACATGAGAAGTGTATGTGTCATCAGTCAGTGTGTTTGTGACATAAGTAAATTAACTGACAAAATGAGAATTTTTTTTTTTTTTCTGAAACTTCGATCTCAATTAGTTTTATAAAAATGTAGTTTCGGGTATTTGGTGTCTTTTGCAAAGCCTGTTCAGCTTTGACAGTTAATTTTTTTTCCCCAGATGAACTTTCAATAGCAACCTTGTTAATAACACGAGTCCACAAGTACAATACCTCCAGAGTAGAAATAGTGAAGTTTTACCAAGTTTGAGTCTCTAATACAGAAAAATTATGTGAAAAACGTTGATTGGGTCTAGTTTCTAAGATACAGTCTTGGGTCAAAATGTACAATTCTGAGACTCAGTGAAGGAATGGGTTTTAATCAAAAGGAACATTTGTCTTAGAGCTACTTCCAAAACACTGTATGTACATTATCATTCACATCATTCACTTTTGTGGAAGAACTAATAATCTATTGTATAAATGGAAATAAATCAATATATATGTGCTCATACTTTATTAGCTAACCAGCACTTTTATCATTTGTTTCCCAGTTCCATTTATTTAAGTATATAAGATTTCACACATTTAATCTCTAACGCAGATCATTTCTAAAAAAAAAAAAAATTAATAATAAAAAAAAAAATTGACTAGTGTGATAACAGACTAACTTATAAACCATCTAACCACAGCATATGCCATATGAATGGATGGATCAGCCCGTGCTTCCATCCACACCTAAATCTTCTGTGTTGTGTGATAGGGTGCACCAGTTACCCTTTATGGATTATCCCAGGCCACAATGCTTCAGTGTGCTGGACACACAATGCACAGGCTGCCTCCAGGTCTGGATATAGGCTAACGAGCTCGGTGGAGTTTAAATGGCCCGGCATAACAGTGACACAAACTGTTGGTGATACTGCTCTCAGTGGCAGCACTTTCTCTGTAAGGACCTGCTGTCTTTGTCTGACAGGCTGTTTATGATAATACCTCTTGTTAAAGAGCTTACAGTGAATTAGGTTGTTAACACATATTGTTACACAGCTGTTGCAGCTATTTTGTTCTATTATAGCAAAGAAATGAGACTCAGATGGGATCGTGGATGAATGTGGCTGATGTACCAGCTGCAAAGGGTAGCCGTGTGAACATTTCAACCAATATTCAGGCCAAGCACAGATAATGTTGCAAAGCCTCGATACGGTACTGAGCAGAATTTTTTTTTAAATCTGTAAAATTTAGATTATAGTGACAACAAAACAACACCTGCGACATTTTCCTTCAAACCTGGCTGCAAAGGTAGGTACAAGGCAGATCTGGATGTAAAACAGCTATAATAAATAATAAATATATTGCTGCAGGATCTCCAACAACAACATGAAAGGTCAAACTTGTCCTGATTGTGTTTTTATTTTCAGGCTTTTTACCAACTACATTTGCATGTACATGGAAATTGTTTAAGTCTTGAATGATGGAACAATAATAATAAAAATAACACATTCAACAATAAATACAATTAATGGACATAAACATGTTTCCTGTTTTCTCTCGTGATCTTGCACATTATGACATTGTTGTGCATGAAGTTATCTCAGTAATTTAAATTGTGAACCATTTAACTGTTATTTTATATGTGCGGTACTGACATTTTCATATCACCCACAATTCTGACTTTATGGGTGTCAAAATTAGATTGATATTTGATGTTCTGACTGTGGGTGTATGCATATGTGTGGGTGTACATGCATGTATGTATGTATGTGTGTGTATACATGTGTGTCAGGGTGTAATTATGGAGAATAAAGGCCTGGTTGTACAGAGTGAAACTGTGGGTTTTGAAGTGAGATGGGAGATGCTTTTCTGTTTGGCTGAGCAGACTCAATGGTCCCATTCAGCCAGCCCCCTTACCGCCCATTGTCCTCCCACCACTAACCCTACACACACAGCTGTAGGGACTAGAGTGGAGGCCTGGAAGAGAAAGAGGGATGTGGTGTTGGGGGATGAGGGAGCTCCTGCTGAATCTGAGAGCTGCTGGGGGTGAAGTGAGGAAGAGAGAGGATCTGGTGAATGAAAACAATAATGGATGGAGTAAAACGATGAAAGGAAAACTCCAATTACGAGGTATCTATCAAAAATAGGGCCTTAAATGTAACTGTGAGACATTCACTGAATAGTGCACAACTAAAGGTGAGGCTGCAGATGCTCCAATAAATGCCTCAAGCATCCTGTACAGGTAACAATACTGACAATACTAATAATACATTTTTGAGGCCTCATTTTAACCCTTTCATGCATGAATTATAAAAATCTTAATCTAGATTTTTTTCCCCTGAGTGTTTTTATTCCTCTTTAGATATGGAAAAAAAAACAAAAAAACTTTTTGGTTTAAAAAAATGTTAATTACAGTCTAATAACAATAACAAGCAATTGATTTACACTCAAATATGTAACTACAGATCAGGTTTATCAAGAACAGCAAACTTATAGTAATGGTGTGAATGTAGGAGCGTCCACTGTGTTGGCAGATATAGAACTAAAACAACAAAACTAATGAAAATGTAAGAGAACAGCCACAGAATAGCTGCCCACTGTAGTAACCAGTATGTATGAAAGGGTTAAAGCATTACTCACAGAGGTGGAAAGTAAATATGTAATATTATCCAAGAAGTATTTGAAGTATACTCATATTTGACTTTCATTCCACTTAAATCACTTTTCAAATGACTATATTTCCACCCTTTCTTGTCCCGCAAAAAGCATTTTTTATCACCAAATGTGCTGATTCTAAAATGTTTGTAATAAACTAAAAGATTTCCTTGTGGGTTGTGAAATATGACATATAGTGTAATATGTTGATACTCTCATGGATCGGAAGTAATATCTAATGTCACAAACTGGGAAAAAAAAAGGAAAAAAATTGACATTCTCGACATAATTCAAGTGAATCTAACATCAAACACTTATATGAACCCAAAACATCATGTCAAACTGTAAATCATTGAAAGGGACCATTTTACTTCACAATGACTGTTACTTAATGAGCATTTGCATAAGTGCATTTTAGTGACTATATTTACCTCGTACTCGTACTCTGTGGAGTACTTTTCTCAGTGTTGAATCACTTTTACTTCAGTAAGAAAGCATTGGTAGAACCATGAAGAATCATCGGTAATTAAGTCATGATTTAGTAATCAAGAACATATTAAACTCACTTTTTAATATCCAAGTTTCCTACAAATACCACAGACTGAAAATCTTTCCATTTCACTGACATGTGATAAAATTACAGCAATCCTGTGGCTCACTGCCACACAGAAAATGATGGATTTCTGACACAAGTCTAGTTTCCCACTCTTATCTGAGGTTAAGAAACCATCTCGTCAACATCTCTAAATTGCCCCATGTTAGACCCCTGGTCCAGCAGTTAAACAGCTCCACATGACACAATGGTCTATATACGGACACACACTGGTCACACAATGGTCTGGCTTGCAGTATGAGGAACTCACACTCGCTGGGGGTCAATGATGGTCGGTCATTGGTTTGGAGCCCATTAGGCCATTGATCTGGCTGCGTCTTTTATGCCACCTGGGGAAAGGAATGTGCCGGGTCCTCTATTGTGTCTGTCTGTCTGCAAGTGTCACCAAGTGGTCATATACTCTGTGTGCGTGTCAAAGGGAGGTCAATTAAAGCAGAATGGACGTCACATGCTGTGCAGAGACAGTGCAGGGCAGAATATTCTAGAGGTTATTGGTGAAAGATCTTTTAGTTTAGATACATTTCAACACAGAAATTAAGAAAATACACATTCTAAAACATCTCTGAACAAACAGAATACATAATTATAAATAAATGCATAAGTAATGAGTGGTGTAGACTCATTCACATGGAGACACAGACATAACTGGACAGTAGTTCCTACTAAAACATCAGGGAGGTAGATTAATGATAATGCAGAGCTCAGCACCTTTGGCGTCTACGTGAGACGAATACATACACCACACACACAAAGGGAAGAATGGAGCTTCATTCATAGCTGCTTCTATTAGGTGGCTGAATTTATCGCCTCCTCTGAAGCACCAATCGTGAATTCTTAGAAAACCTCTCTCTGTCCAACAATAACACTCCTCAATAACGGCTGTAATGACATGCAGTATCTAATTGAGAGATCTCCTATTTTGTAAAAATGCTTTTGATTAAGTAATTCTGCACAGATGAGACTCTGTCTCATCTTCATCATTTTATAATAATAAAGCTTTTACTTTTTTTTTTTTTTGGAGAAGCATAAAAAAAAAAAAATAAATAAAAAAATCAACCTTTAGGGTACATCAATTTCCATTGATCAAATATAAGCAATGATGTTAAACCAGGATTTTTTGAAAATATAGATCAAATAGAGAAAAAGAAAGAAAAATAATTAAATAAATAATAAAATAAAAGTGCGCAGGAGGAGGGGGATTACTCCACTTCAACAACAGGCTGTTTTTTTGTTTTTTTTTTTACAAATTCCAAAAAGTAGACCACAACTTCTACAGGTTGGAATTTGTCTTTTTTTCTCACCTCGAACCCTGTTGTTTT
>JAQQZY010000005.1:8051008-8075292 GCA_030068375.1 Ostorhinchus rueppellii
CCTGTGATGAACTGGCGACTTGTCCAGGGTGTACCCCACCTTTGCCCTTAAGTAGCTGGGATAGGCTCCATGTGACCTCCGTGACCCTAGTGAGAATAAAGCGGGTATAGAAAATGAATGAATGAATTTGAACTTTGATCTACAGTTTCCAAAATGTAATGAGATCTATTCTGGGTCACTGGCAATCTACAGTGGCTTGCAATAGTATTCATACCCCTTGAACTTTTCCACATTTTGTCATGTTACAACCACAGAGATACATATATTTTGTTGGAATTTTATGTAAAAGACCAACACAAAGTGGCAGTCAATTGTGCTGTAGAGTGCATAACAGTTCAAGCTTAGTCAGATTAGATAGAGAATGTTTGTGAGTGGCAGTTCTCAGATCTTGCCACAGATTTTCAAGTGGATTTCAGTCTGGACTTTGACTGGGCCATTCTAACACATGAGCATGTTTTATTTTAAATCATTCCATTGTAGATCTGGCTTCATGTTTAGGGTGGTTGTCTTGCTGGAAGGGGAACAATATTAAAATTATGTATCATTTTCCTTCTACTTCACAATTGTATGCCACTTTATGTTGGTCTTTCACATGAAATTCCAGTTAAATATATTTATGTTTATGGTTGTAGGGTAATAAAATGTGGAAAAGTTCAACAGATATGAATACTTTTGCAAGCCACTGTATAAACCAAGTTTGGTATGAATTCAACCAATAGTTTTGCTGCTAAAGTATTAACAAGCAAACCAAACCAAAAACAACACCCCTTGCCTCCCCTTTGGGGGGTGGGGTAACAAACGTCTCACAACTCTGACCTGGACTTGTAGAAGTAATGTTTTATACCGTACTTAATTTATTATATTACAAAATCCTGTTTTCTGGTGCTTGATAACAGATCTCCACATTGTATTAAGGACAAATACAGGTAGTTGAAATCAGGACATAAACAGCCTGGCACAAAAAAATAAAGTCACACATACAATATTTCATCACATCACATGTAGATTTGAGTCACTGTGCCACACAATACACATGCAATGTCACAATACTTGTTTCCATCCAGAGCATTAATTTTTCACAAATCTTGTATTGATGATGGAAGAGTAGGACTGCTGTGTAAAATCTTCATCACATCCTAAAGATTCTCTATGGGGTTCAGGTCTGGACTCTGGTCTCTCCAATTAAAATGATTAAAATTCTATGTCATGCTCCCTGAACCACTCTTTCACAATTTGGGCCTCATGCATCCAGTCTTGATAATCTTTAGCAAACTGATAGTTGTTTAAGAAATGAGAAGCTACTCATGACATCATTTAATTTTAAAAATTGTGTATCCAGCTAAAATATATCACTATGGAACCTCAGAGTTACTATATCACAAAACTGTACAAAAAGAAAAGGAAAATAAGAACATTAAACTCCAAAAGTTGATAACTATTTATTCATGTACCCGATTGATTACAGTATTCAAATGTTCCTTCCCTGGCTTTCCTCTATCATTGTCCTCAATCTTCTCTGACTTGTTCCAATCTTCCCACAGATGTTCAGTAAATAATATCCAACCCTGAACTTTAGATATTGACTTTTTGGTTTTGTCAGTCTATGTTTTATTTGTGTTGTTTTTAAAATACTTAGGGAACATCCCAATACCTTGATACAGGCACATGATGACATGATGACAAAAGAGCTGAGTGCTGCAGTTTGGCATACTTATGTAGTTTTGGTCAACAAAAAGACTAGCAAAAATGACAAATTGATAGGACCAATATTTTGGGAGATATTAGTAATTTTGGAATAAAATGGCCTCCCAATGGCCAATCACATTGCTATGCCCAGAATCATAGAATCATCATTAAAGTGGGTCACCTACCAACAGATAAACAGTAAGGTCATGTTGCCATGGTGTCAAATTTCATGTGCAGAAACAGACAGGCCATCTGAGAGGTTCTTCAACTGAAAATGCCAGTGGAATTTACTAAGAAAGTAAAGAAATGAACTGTATCTGAGGATCTAGAACCCACGGCTCCCCACAGGTCAACACGATAGTACATGTATATTTAGGTGTATTTTGGCATATTTGTTGCATGCAGTTATTGCCCTTTGGTTTCTCCTCCTTATTGCCTTATCAAAATGCAGCTAGTTTCAATGAAAAATATAATTAAGCCTAGCAAAAAAAAAAAATAGCATTTGGGTCCAGGCACACAAGGCAGAGAGAGATATAATATTATTTTATATCTATGAATCAGTACTATTTTAATAAGTAAAATTATGGAAAACTAACAAGTGAAAAGACATTGATTTGTTAAAATTGAACTTTGTATCAAAGTCAAACACTGCAGGAGTTTATTTTCCACTCAGTTATTATAAGGTAAGTTTACTTAGTGTGGTATTAATCTGGCAAAGCACAATAAAAGGTCAACGTGAACTCTGGGTTGAATTTAAAGGTCCTAGAGTGAACCTCAGTTGGATCAGAAACAGTTTGACAGAGCCACTGTTAGGATGAGAAAACTGGTGACACTGGTACCCTGTGTGGTCCTGTTGTGGACCTGGAGTCTGCAAGGAACGACTGCAACGGAAAACCTGGTGAGTCATTAACCTATTTTTTCAGTGAAAAATTATCTCTTTACACCAATATTATAATTCTGTTCTCAAATTTATGAGAATAAAATAATGCAAAATGTTATACTTACCTTTTATAGTTTCATTTGATGCATCTTAAAACTATTCCACATTTGTAGCATTCAATATGTGGTCTGTTTTTTCTGTCTGTGGCTGTGACAGAGTGATGGACGATCTGGCCTCAATACAAGTGAGTAAGAGTTTGTCTCATTTTACTTTAAATATGATTCTATGGTTCATTTAATTGTAGTTGTGCAGTAACAAACAATGATGCTTATATTATTTTCAATGCTTTTCTCTCCCTTCCTAAAGACATCTGTAATCTGCGACCAAGCACGGGTCCATGTAACGCTTATGTCAGACGCTATTTCTATGACTCCAAGTCAAAGACTTGCAAAATTTTCATCTACGGAGGGTGTGAAGGCAACCTGAACAATTTTGAGACCGTGTCAAAGTGTTTGCAGACATGCAAAACTCAAGGTGAGAAGTGGAATACAAATTGTTTTTTTTTTTGTTTTTTTTTAAACTATCTGACTATGTTGATGACAACCTTCAGATCAAATCAATGGACTGGGCAGATTATTCATTATTCATCTTTTGTGTTAATTTAACTTTATGTAGTTGCTTGTAAGCAACACCTGGATCCAGGTCCATGTGAGGGCTACTTTAAGAGGTACTTCTACAACTCCATCTCAAGGAAGTGTGAGACGTTCATTTATGGAGGATGTGGTGGAAACCTAAATAACTTTGAAATCAAGGAAGAGTGTGTCCAGCGTTGTAGCACTGAAGGTAAAAATAAATGGAAAACAATGGTATTGACTTATTATTTTACATGTTTGCACAATGATTGGACTATGACAGGACTACCACAAATAAATGCTTAATAAATGTGCTAACACATTTACTGAGGTGCATGTAATACTTTGTAATGATTTGCATGTACTTTAACTCTGCAAACAATATTTTACAGCTGAAGTGTCTCAACTTGTAATGGATGCAACAAAACAGGCTGGTAAGAGTTAAATATACTTGGCTGATGAAATGGATATTGTTTCTATTTACTTGTACATTAATATTAACTACCGTGCTCCATTTCTTGTAGAGGATTGTTGTCTGCCACCAGAAAAAGGCCCATGTAAAGCATATGTTAGAAGATTTTTCTACAACTCTACATCAACAAAGTGCGAAGTCTTCGTTTATGGAGGTTGTGATGGCAACCAGAATAACTTTGCAACTATGGAACAGTGCAATACGGCATGTCACATGGGAGGTGAGTGGTAAAATGCGAGGCAATTATTAATGTATTACTTATCCTATCTGGCACCATGAAGGCCTGAAAAAGAATACAAATATTGATGATAACTGGGCGCTTCTATGAAACTGGTCCCTGAAAACAAGACAGAGGGGCTAAAAATTCAAACCAAATGTAGACTAATGTTATGAAGCAAGTCTGGGAGAACTTTGGGTCTATTTTAAAAATAAATATTTACTGAGATAAAAAGAAGTTATTATTCAGATGAAACACTTTTACATATTTTTAAAATATATTTTTTATACAAAAATCCCCATGTAACATGGTAAAAAGGACAAAAAAAATTATGTGGTAAATTTTTTTTGAATATGTTTTTATTCTGTCACAGGTACATTTTGGGAATCTAACTAATTATGTAAGGCACAAAATGGCCACTGTTACAAAATCACTTGCGATTTATTTATGTTCAAATAGGCAGGTTCCACATGTAATGCCAGTGGGCACGATGGGTTACACAAAAACCTGGAATGAGACTAAGATTTATGAAAAACCCACATGTCTGGGTTAGAAAAATCACTAGGATTGTCAAATCTAACATAGTGTCTGTCTGTATAGTGCTGTATAAGAACAAGCCATGTTGTCCAGGTAAAATGCACTGACACCTCGGTAGCTTTTCCTGTCCCAATTTTGGTCCTATTTTTGGCCCCAATGTTTCATTAAAAATTCATTAATTTTGGGGTGGCTCAATGCAAGAGTATAATTTTTGGGGGGATTTATCTGAGGTCATCATTAGGTACATCCTGGGGGGAAATATGTCTAATTTTCTTTTTTTATTATTTGGTCTAAAACGCTGGCAAAGTACCAGGTACCAAAATGAACCTAGTTTCATAGATGTACCTTATTGTGAGTGTTGTTTAAACTAAATGATAATTTAAAGGTGCTGTTTGTAATATATGTACTTTCAAATATCACGTGTAGTGGTTAGAATAAAGAGGAATGAAGATGAAATTACAGCATTTCTTCTACACAGTTAAATTGATTATGAGGCTTATAAAGGTATAAAGTTATTATGTGATG
This sequence comes from Ostorhinchus rueppellii, assembly GCA_030068375.1. NCBI lineage: Eukaryota > Metazoa > Chordata > Actinopteri > Kurtiformes > Apogonidae > Ostorhinchus > Ostorhinchus rueppellii. The sequence goes on from JAQQZY010000005.1 coordinate 8,055,958, forward strand.
CTATTATCTTTGTCAGGTTCATATTTGTTGATCCATGGTTTTTAGACTAAGCTGTGACAGTTCTGACCTTGTTTAGATGATTCCAAACAGATCTTTAGTTCAGCCAATGACAACATAAACCGTATAAAAAAACAGATGTGATTGTGTTTTTACTGTGGCTGTTTCCTTTCCAAAAACAGAGCTAATTTAACAGAGCTATGATGTAAACTATCAGCTGACCTTGCACATGAAGATTATTAGACATAATTTTAAAATAACTTGCAATGAGTTTTTGTTTTGAAGAAGAAAAGTTGATGCCAAAATACATGTGTGTGTAAACAATGATCTTTATACAGTGTGTGATACAGTCTGTGGATACATACAGTGATGGTGATTCATTGGTAGTTTTGGTGTTCCAAAGTGTGTTCTGGACTGGTACACTACTTCCCTCTGCTGTTGAGAGTTTGGAATATCAGCAGTGCTTTTAACCCCTTCCAGATACAGTGAAAGAAAAGATTTGACATAGATGGGCATAAAATGTAAAAATTTAATGTGTAATACTAGCAATGCTGCTTTACAGATGAAGGACTTTCTGCTATGCCTGAGGTTGATGATGTGGGTAAGTTAACTTGGTCAACTGCATACCACAGTGTGTTTACATTCAGGTGTGTAGTAGCTGTTACTTCTTCTGTGTTTCACACACTGTCATTTTGTCCCTGTAGATATTTGTAGTCTACCACCACAAATAGGTCCATGTACGAGTTATAAGGATCGTTACTTCTACGACCCCAACACAAAGAGCTGCATTGTTTTCACCTATGGAGGCTGCGGTGGCAACCGGAACAATTTTAAGGATAAGGCAAACTGTATGCATAGATGCCAACCTGAAGGTGAGCAATGGCATACAAGTATTTCACCATCAGACACTAGTTATCTAGGATAAAGCAGTAAATGTCCTTATTTTTAAATTTTGGTTATTACTTGTAGGTGCTTTATTCTTTTGTTCTCCCATTTTGCACCATAAACAGAGTTTCAACATGTTTATGACCATATTTCTAAGTGTACAGAAACTATACTATATATCATATTATATAACAATAATGTAAAGCGCTTTGGGTGACATGAAAAGCACTATTAAAATCTAATCCATTATTATTATTATTATTATTTATCACCACAGTAGACTGAATAAATAATTCAGTAGGACCAGGTAAATGGAATCGTCTTTTCTGTGTTAATTCCTATCTGTCTGTCTTTCTGTAGAACTTTGTAATTCACCAGCAGAACCCGGTCCATGCAGTTGCCACGTTGAGAGGTTCTTCTACAACACCACCTCAAGGAGCTGTGATAAGTTTACTTATGGTGGATGTTCTGGCAACTACAACAGATTTAAAAACAAGAAAGACTGTATGCGTGTATGCTCACCTGTAGGTAAGAAGTGAAATGCAAAACATTTATTTAAGTTTCTAATATATTTTTAAAGTTTGCACATGATCATAATGAACATCTCTTTTTACATTAGCTACACATTTTCAGACATAGATCTGAGACATAAAACCTTAGTACAGGGGTGTCAAACTCATTTTCGTTCAGGGGCCATGTTCAGCTAAATTTGATCTGAAGTGGGCCGAACCAGTAAAATGATAACATAATAATATATAAATGATGTAAATTCCAAACTTTTTTCTGTGTTTTAGAGGGAAAATGGTTTATATTTATATTATGAAAATGTTTACATCTACAAACTGTCCTCTCAAACAATGTCAAAAACAAACAAAAAATAAGTGTAATTTTAACAATATTACATCTCAGGTTATCATTTACACATGTACATTATAAGTTACGGATCACAGTGGATCTACAAATACACAAAACATTTAGTAAGAGGCAGAATCTTGTTAAAATTGTATTTACTTATCTTAAAACATTTCAGGTTTTTCATATTTGCTCAGAAATAGTCACATTTTTTGTGTGAAATTATACTTTGTTGTAAATACAAGAAAATGTTTACATTTACATTTACAAAGATAAATTTGGAGTTGTCATTATTTATATGTTATTATGATAGTATATTACTAGTCCTGCCCACTTGAGATTGAATTGGTTTGAATGTGCAACCTGAATGAAAAGAATTGTTCATATCTTCGTTTATTTGATTTTTGCATTTCACAAATTCATCCAAAACAATGTGTTACAGATCCAGAGCCTTATTATGATTCACCTGAGTTCAATCAGACTGGTAAGAGTGTAATGATCACAGCTGATTGAGTGGACCGCAGTGTTTTTATTTTTACTTATGCAGTAATGTTCATGCTCTTTCTCATTGCTATGTCCCATATTTGTGTTTCTCCCAACAGATGCTTGTAGTCTACCACCAAAAAAAGGCCCATGTCTAGCAAGTATACCGCGGTACTTCTACAACCCCGCTTCAAGCAGCTGTGAAATTTTTATTTATGGCGGGTGTAAAGGCAACGAGAACAATTTTAAGACTCAGGAGGAGTGTATGAACACATGTCACATTGTAGGTAAGGAGTGAAATGTGGGGGGAAAAAAACAACAAATATATTCAGTGTTTTCTTTCCTAAACTGCTACTTGAAATGGGATACCACATGTTCAGAATCTGCAACAGAAACAACTGCTTTACATTCCATTCAAGATTCAAGATTCTTTATTGTCATTTGACATAAATGAAATTGCAGTCCACAGGACCAATAGGGAATGAACTTTTAAAAACATACCTTTCAAACATTCAAAATAGAAAAGAGAGCAAAATGTAGATAATGATAATAAATAAATCAACATAGAAGATGAGGAGAAATGACTGAATGGAAACAGAGTATTGCACATTATATGTAGTATTGCATGTTATGTTACAGTAATCGCACTTTATTATACTTTATGTTGTAGTAGGTTACATAGCTAAATGAAGTCATGTTATTGTTTTGAACATAATGAGTGGCACTGAAGTGGGTACATATTTACATATAATACTAACTGCAAATATTTCTTTTCAGATCGTATGAGTCCACTGATCATTCCGTCTGGTAAGTTACATTCTTGGCAAATTGGATTTTAGAATACATGAATGTTAATTTGGACAGTGACAAACATGAGTGATATGGTTAAATTGATTTATCTTGTTTCTCTCTCTTTCTAGAGATTTGTAATCAGCAACCAGTAACAGGTCCTTGTGAGATGTTTCAATATCGCTACTATTATGATTCTCCTTCAATGAACTGCAAGTTTTTTATCTATGGAGGATGTCTAGGCAATCACAACAATTTCCTCACCTATGCACATTGTATCCAATTCTGCCTCCCCAACGGTGAGGAATGACATATTCTCTAATTATTTTGTGGGTGTTTTATTCTTTTGTCCTTACAATTTGCACTATAAACAGGTTAAGTCAAGTCTAAGCTAATGGTTATCTTCATATCTGTGTTAATTGGTTTATTTCTGTCTCAATAAAGTGATTTGTAGGCAGCCACCAGAACCAGGCCAGTGTGAAGGCTTTTTTGAGCGGTACTTCTACAACACCGACACAATGAGCTGTGAGAAGTTTATTTACGGGGGATGTGGTGGAAACGAGAACAACTTTGACACCATGGAAGATTGTCTGATGACTTGTCGTATTTACGGTAAAGTTAAATGCAAAAAATGTATTATTCAACCCCAAACTGAAACTGTACTGTGATTGCTTGATAGAGGTCTGATATAGGCTGTATTTATGATCATCATTAATAACGTGTGGACCCACATTATTGTAAAGTTAACAGTAATGTTAGCTACGTTTCCTTTTAACCAATGAGCTTATTTACAGATGTAAAAAAAACAAAACATAAAAACCCAAACAGTTGTACACATGTGTATTCATATGCTTCTTCCATTTTTTTCCCAGATGGAGTTATTCCACCATAAAGCCATCTTTTTGTGCTGAAGGCAAAAAGAGTGAGATGGCTTCTTCACTGAATGCAACTGAATGGCAAACAATGAAACTGTACTGGAACTGAAATAATTGATGAGACAGTAACAGACAATAAAATGCATTAAGATTCAGTGTGTGAGCTATTTTTTCCCACCAGAGTGTAAAGTGTTTCTTTCAATACATTTCGCTTTATTGTATGTTATATATTGACGGAAATCGTTTATGGAAGGTTTATTAAAAAAAAATCTCAAAAGGTTTCAGCAGGTTTCATATTGTGTGTTAGTTGGGAAAAAAATCTGTACATTACTTTGTTAAAAACAACAGAAATCAAGATGAATTAAACATATTTAAATCATTTATGGATTACATTTCTAACAATATACTACTAATTAGACTGTCGTGTAGGAAATAATGATAGAAATATAATGGCAGGTAACGGGTTTAACCATTACAAATTACTGACATTTTTCCCCTTTGTAAAATAATACTTTAAGCAAAGAAAGTTTTTTGACAAAAATAATTCTGTTTGCTTCCAAAGAAGTCAGGGTGCATTGTGTTCATTTATACCACTGTTTTGTTCTGTTTTATATTTTAACTTGTTTTATTTATTTGATTTTATTTGATGATCTGGGATGAAGATCAGCACCTCCAAGCCTCAGTTGGAAAAGGGTAGTGCCCTCTCCGGGTCTGGGAGGAAGTCCTGCCTCAGGCGGAGGAGTTCAAATACCTCGGGATCCTATTCACGAGTGAGGGTAGGATGGAGCGGGAGGTCGACAGGCGGATCGGAGCGGCATCGGCAGTAATGTGGACCTTAAACCGGTAAGGTTATGGTGAAGAGGGAGCTAAGCCCAAAGGCGAAGCTCTCGATTTACCAGTCATCTACATTCCGACTCTACATTCCCAATTTGATTAGAATTTTAACAAATATGACAAACATCTACTTTTCTTGTGAAGTCACGTTTGACTAAAAAAAAGGACTAAAAACTGATTAATGTTGATAAACAGGGCTACGACTTTTAATTAAACATCTGAGGTTGGGCAGAATGATATACAATGATTTTTAAACATCATTCTACTTATACTGATGATTAAAAAAAAAAAAGGTATATCAAGCAAGAAATACATTTGAAACAAATAAGACTCAATGAACCTTTAGATGTTAAATTGAAAGTTTATTGTTTTTTTTTGCTGTGATATAATTTCACATCATGTGACTGTTGACTTCTGATCCTGTAGGGCATGTCTGAGTACGATGAGTTTGATGAACAAGAGTGTTTCCTCTTCTCACTCACTGTGTTGTCAGGAGCTCTTCGTCTGTAAACGTGCAAACACTATTAAATGCGGCCTTGGAGTTTTGTAATGTCAGTGTTCGTTATCCAATCAACAAATGGCAACACTGACAATAAAGCTGACATTGACTTGAGTTTTTTTATAACTGACTTTTCAAAAACATAGATTAAAAAATTATCACTGAAGGGTTTAGAAAGAGCAGTTTTAATATTATGAAAAATATGTCAAGGCTCTGTATTACAAGGATACTGGTGTTCATTTTGTAATCTCAAAATGATAATAATCTCCTTTAAATCCTTTTGTGGGGAAGATTTGATATTTTATTTCTATCCAATATGCTACACACTCATCTATACTGATCTGGATGTATCAGTGTGTCCTTTTATATTGCACTTGTGTGGATTTTTGACATTCTTGATATCTCACCATCTTTAACCACCCCACAGTACTCATCACATTCAGCCTTGGTGTAGAACTTGTTTCCATTGCCCTGGCAGTAGCCCTTTTTGTAGGGCACACACAGCCCATTAGTGGAGTCAAAGGCCCAGATAGAGGGCTGTCCTGTGCAGGGCTGGGGCATCATGGGTAGACGGCACACAGCTGGAGAGACACAATAAGTGTTTACATAGATGTCACAATTTGGTCCAGAATGCAGCAGCTAGGCTTCTCACTGGTTTCACTGCATTGGCTTCCTGTGTGTTTTAGAATTGATTTTAAGATTTTATTGATCACTTTTAAAGCTCGAATGGGCCTGGCCCCTAGTTATATAACAGATATGATAATCAACTATGAACCTGCACGCAGCCTTAGCTCCTAGGGTAGAGGGCTGCTGATGGTTCCAAAGTCGAGTCTTATATCAAAAGGTGACCGTGCCTTTTCCATCAGGGCCCCTCGACTCTGGAACAGCCTGTCCGAGGAGATAAGGCTTGTGGAATCTGTGACATCTTTTAAATCACTTCTTAAAACATATGTACTGTTTTTTTTTTGTTGGGATATAAACACTCCTCTTCATCGAGGCTTATATCAAAAGGTGACCGTGCCTTTTTCATCAGGGCCCCTCGACTCTGGAACAGCCTGTCCAAGGAGATAAGGTTCGTGGAAACTTGGATTTTTTTTTTTTTTTTTGCCACATACAGGCAAGGAACCAAATGTGGTAACTTCACTGACCTTGAATTTCTACAAAACGATATATATATTAATTAATTTCATAAAAGTAATAGTCCTGTTATGTATGAGTGCCCTATGAAGGATTAAAGGAATACTCCACCCAAAAATGAAATTAAGTCAGTCACGGCCTCTCCCAGAGTTAGAACAGTGTGGAAAATATGGTTAAAATCCGTTCACTCATTGTCCTGTTTTGTCTTGTTTTAGGAGCAGCGCTTTTAGCTTTAGCTTTGCGCAGTTGCTGTAAACCTCCAGTGTCAGTTAGCATGTCCTCCAAAAAAAGTGACTGAGACATCTATTTTTTTTTCTAAATATATCTTGGGAGCCGTGTGTTCAGAATGAGTACAAATCATAATGCAAAATCAAACGAAGCTATTACCTGGACAGATATTTACTTGGAACTATATTCAGCCTCATCACAGGCAAAGCACCGCTAAATAGGAGCAAAGTTCTCACGGAGCACCATAATAACAAACTGAATGAGTACCAGCCTGAGGTGCATACATGTGCTGAACTAAATCATGAAATAATCAGGCATCATATAACTGACTTTGTGGACAGCTGTCCGTTTGGTCCATCCTGCATAGAGTCTTTTCTTCCAATTCACCTCATGACAGCGGGGAAAAAAATCTACATGTGGGGTGAATCATAATGAAGACAGCCTCGGTGGCTGTAACGCATCTTGGGGCAGGCTCCTCTTCACCCGACTCCGAGACATTGGGCCTCATCGTCGATGCCAGTACCTTGCCCCACTCCAAACACACAGACTCTGGTTCGGTGGGCATTCCAAACTCCACACACACACCACCAGTTCATGTAGACCCTCTCCCTCACGTCTTGACAGGTCACAGCCTGCTCTTGCTCCTCCATTGCACGTAGCTCCTCTTCTGTATGTTCTGGCTCAAGCAGATATGGTATTGAATTCGGATCAAACAAGAAATCATCATCTTCATCCAGCATGAGGTAAGCCGTGTTCATCGCAATTTTGCTATAGAAACATAAGTATCCACACCGGTGTGTTTATGGAAGTTGGGGGTTTTCAAGTGTTGAGTGACAACTTTGCTCCTATCTAGCGGTGCTTTGCCTGTGATGAGGCTGAATATAGTTCAAAGTAAATATCTGCCCAGGTAGTAGTCTTGTTCGATTTTGCATTATGATTTGTACTCGTTCTGAACACACGGCTCCCAAGATATATTTAGAAAAAACATAGATGTCTCAGTCACTTTTTTTGGAGGACAACACTATTTTGTGCTATCACAAATATTACTTGTAAACTCTCCATGATAACATTATTGCAGTCTGCGTCTTTCTTTATGACGTCACAGTGAAACTCAAAGATTAGCTAAGAGAGAGAGACTAAAACTGTTTGGTGTTTCATGTAATGGTGTGGTGTAAAGAATATCAGCAGGTATATTAGTTTTCACCCTCAGTGCGACATCTCTGCAGACATTCCCTCTCATTCTCAAAGTTGTTTTGGTTGCCCAGACATCCACCAAACATGAAGACCTCACAGCTCATTGAGGTGGAGTTGTAGAAATAACGTCTTAAAGTCCCAAAGCATGGACCTGTGTCTGGTGTTGCCTTACAGGCCTCTTCAGGGAAAAGGAGAAGAAAAGATACCATGAGAAAATGGTGACAACATCGGAATCAGACGATCTGTGAGCCTGGATGATCTCATACCTGTTCCATTGAACAGAGGTGTGTCGTCACCAGAGCCCTCTAGCTCCTCTGCAGGAGCTTGAAGAGTCGGAACCACATCCCTCCTCACCCTCTGCAACAAAGTGACAGACACACTCACTGATAAAACCCCACATCCCCCGCAGTATTTGTAACATTCACTTTTAAATAAAACACCTGAAGGTATTTTTCTCTGTATTATTCTCATTCATATCCACTAATTGCATGCATGATCTAATGGGCTGAGATTTTAGGTTTTTAGATCCTCCTGAGACCCAGAAAAGTAAAGTTTGGGCTTTGTTTTTTATTTATTTATTAAATTAAAATGAAGCTATCAGACTGTTAAAAACTTGAATGTATTTTTTTTTTACTGCACTTTATTCTGCTCTATACTGTCCCCATAGTGGAACAATTAAGGCCTTATCTTAGCTTATCTTATCTTAGCTTAGCTTAGCTTAGTTTAGCTTAGCTTAGTTTATCTGACCCAAATTCTGAAAATCTGTAAACATTAAACATTGTGCTATTCTTTGTTTTGAGACTATATTAGGCTACATTTTAGAGAAGTAATAATAATAATAATAATAATAATAATAATAATAAACAATTTCAAATGTGTCTCAGTCCAACCTCAAAAAGAAAACAATAATACCAGTGAAAGGGCTGACAACATTCATTCATTTTCTGAACCCACTTTATCCTCACATGGGTCGCTTGGGGCCTATCCCAGCTACTTAAGGGCGACAGGGTACACCCTGGACATGTCGCCACTTCACTTCAGGGCTGAACATAAAGAGACAAACAATCACTGTCACATTCACACCTATGGGCAATTTAAATGAACTGATTAACCTATCAGTGCATGTGTTTGGATGGTGGGAGGAAGCCAGAGAACCCGGAGAGAACCCACCCAGACATGGGGAGAAAATGCAAACTCCACACAGAAAGATCCCACCATCGACTGGTGTTGAAATTGAACCCAGCATGTTCTGGCTATGAGATACGAGTACTATAGGGCTGAAAACATCTATAGTTTATTCATTTTCAAGCCATTGGTGGTTGCCCTCTTGTGATTGTATAAATAACTGCATGAAGAACTTAAAAGGAGTATGAGCCAAATTATATTATTAGATAATAATCCTTTGAAGGGGGCAGCCAGGGATGGCATGGGACATATGTAGGACACATTTTTCTGGATATGTTTATAAGATGGAGGAAAAAATGTACAAAAGCACATTTTTAATGACATCAGTTAAAAATAGGTACTTGTGTTGTAGAGAAGGAAAAAGACAGGAAGGCTGACGGGGTAGAGGACGACATGCATCACTTTATGTCAGGCTCAAGTTGAGAAACAAGTACGTCCCACATACACAGCATATGTGGTCATCTACCAGCAGAAAGATGAAACAGCATATATATAACTGAACCACAGTAGTGAAAATACCTGAGGTGCGGGCTGTGTGGGCGGCTCTTCCACCTGCTCTCCAGGAACACAATCACCTGTAATGATGATGATAATGATGATAATTATTATTCTAATTATTACAATAATTCTTATTATTACACCACCACCACCATCAGACAACACCATAATCAAAGTGATTTTTTTTTTATCTTTAAGAAGTTGGAGTCAGAGCCAAAAAACTCAAATCCATTCACTGAAGACCTGTTGCAGAATAGTCACAAAGTCATGCTTATTCTGCGTCACTAAAGACACAGTGAGAGCAAACATTTGGATAAACTCATTTAGAGCCAACCTGTAATCTTTTATTTAAGTTGTGCGTCAGCATGTGTTTGCTTGTCTGTACCTTTGTTCTGTTTAATGGTGATATTTTCATCAGTCAGTCCTTGCTGTCTCGCCAGTGTTTTAAAGTCTTCCAGAATAGTAGGTCTCACATCCATGGTACGACCTGAAGAGAAAAAAGATAAAACAGACATTAACTAACTCTTTGAGGATGTCCTCATATTTACCTAATGATGAAGTATGAAACATACTAGGAGACAATATTCAATCCATTTGTATAAAGAAGGTTGTATATAATTGTAAATTATAGTAGGTTGTATATTGTATCTACACTGGTTTATGATTCATATGCAGTGCAATATGATGTATAATTATATAGGATAATTATTATACTATGATTTGTGGATTGCATTAAAATTACCCGAATAAGGGGTAGGAATGAATAAGCTTTTACTTTAGCCTAATCATTTTCAAAGATATCATGGAAATTATGAAAAAAAAAAAGTAGGTATTTATATTGTTCTGCACAGTAAAAACAAAGAATATCATTCATTCATTGACGTTTCTATCATCAGTTATTTTGAAGTTACCTGTAGTGGAGTATGTACAGCTTTACTATCGATGTCGTCTATTGATACTGTTAGACTGAGTATGGACAGGTTTTATTTAAGAAAGGAATGAGCAATGAGTGTAAACATCAGTTCTCAAATTTCTATACTCCAGACTGATGTCATGAATTCCCATAATACATAATGATTTGAGAAATGAAAAGAAAATATGTCCTCAGTAGAATCTCTGATAGAATCTCAATCTTTGATCTGGATCCAAACCATATTCCTGGCAATATGGAAAAGACCTACATTGAGAAACATTTACAAGTTAAAATGTGCTGTAAATTTCTATCCACACCTGAAGAAAGACAGACAGACAGACAGACAGGGTTGGTTTTGACTCACTGTAAAGCTTGACTGCGGTGGTCTCATCTCCTAATCCTCTCTTTTTCTTCATGATTATAATCGCATACTCTTTGTAGTTTGTGTGTACCACATAGGCGTCCACATCTGCATTCCATCCTAGATAAAGATCAACACAAGGTGAATCTGGGTAATATTAAAGAACTGTTAATAGAAGTAATAAGAAAAGAGAGATGTACTTGCGACATGGTAGAAAAATCGTCCTGGTGTTGACGTCAGCTCATAATCTCCAGACATCTGATGACATGTGCCTTGTCTGCACACAGAACACACCATTTTGCCTGTTATCTCATTTCTTACTCGGATTAGCTTCACCGATCACTATCATTTATGAACAAACCTGAGTACAGATCGTGTCATCTTGAGTTTGTTTTCAGTGGTACTTGTCTCCAGAACCAGTTTACCGATGGCTGATTCTCCTCTGGGAGTCTGATGTGCATGGGAACATTTTTTTGCCACAGCAATATCATGCCATGTTCCCAAAAACTAATGGGAAGAGATAGCATACTATGAAAACCTTGTTGTTTAAAAGATACAGAATGGGAATCAATGGTAGGTAGTATTTAATGTGAATTTATTTGTCTCCAGGAAACTGCAATTGGTACTTTCAGTCCCAGACTGCCTTCACATGTTACATTTTTTCTGGACTTTTTAGGAAGTGTGCACATTTGTATTTCACAGGTTCACCTTCCCTACTGAATGAAACATTTCATCTCTAATTTTAGTGATCAACCACCATGCAGTGCCTGAGTCTAATTTGACCCAATATGACCTTTAAGAGCAATGAAAATAACTTTGCTTCAAATCTGAAGACTTTTGTGTACAAAAACGCACATATACAAAAACCGATTATCTTTTGGTGCAGCTGTTTTGGGTCAGATTTGACCTTTATCTGTCAAAATAGACCATAAATGGACCAGTGTGGGTCAAATAAATGATTATGGTGTCGTAGGGAATCTTCAAACTGGAAAATTGATCCAATTATCTCTAACTTATGTAAAATCATTAAATATAAGCAAATGAAATTATGTCATTCATTTCATTAAATAGTGAATAGTCAAAATAATAGAGAAACAATGTTAGATGTTACTAATTAAGATGTAATTAACATTATATAGTAATCCCCACTGTTCCAAAATATCTTGCAGTTTCAATAAAAATCTTCATGACTGTTACACGACTGGAGGGGAAAATTAGACTTAGACTTCCTTTATCATTCCTTTGTTATTTAATAAATGCACCGTTCGAACATATATTAAATGAAATGTCGATGCATGGCAGTAATGATGACAGTAAGAATAAATAAATATATAGAAGAGCACATCACAGAATAAAAACAGCTAAAAATAGTAGCATTAAAATGTATAAAAATCTAAATGATCAGAACTAAGTGCAATGTGCATTAAAGTGCTATGACAATGTGAAGGAGGTGTTTGTGTGTGTTTTTCCCTCCTGCTCCTTTCTCTCCGCTCTGTCTGCTCTCTGGGTGTCATCAGCCTGATTGGCCTGCACCTGTAGTCTGTGATCTGGCCAATCACATCCAGGGCTCTCTCATAAAAGGATCCAGCCTGCAGTGATCACTCTCTTGTTGCTTTCTGCCTGTGAAGCTGTTGGCTGTTTGGCTGAGCACGGCGTACATAGAGGTCATTTGTGACGTAAGGTTGGGAGATTGGTAAGTTGGGGTACCTTAACACCATTTCATGCACATAGTTCACCTTTGTCTAGATACACCAGGTTATGGGATTGGTGCCACCCCTGTACTTATTTTTGGCTAAGTTCTTTTGTAGATAAGAGTCAGGTTTTTGTTTGAGTTCTGTTTTTAAGGTGGAAATGAGTGTAGGAACAGTTTTATTGTGTTTATCTGCTTGTTTGGCACAATCCCCTCTCCCCTTCCTCCTTCACAATTGTAATTCCTTGTTTGTTAGTTTTTTTTGTGTTGAATAAGCCTTTCCGCTGGTTTCACACTTTACTTTGACTCACTTTTATTTTGTGACGACTCCTTTATTAAACATCGAAGGAGTTGTAACAATGACTCATGAGCGGTTGCATCTTAACTAAAATAGACACAGTATTATGTGAAAGTACTGACTTTTCTCCATAGAGTAAAGTAATGCCTTAAAAAATTAGCTTCTACTGCACCTAAAAACATTAATGATTTATCAATATATTGATGTCATACACAGTAAAAGTGTTGATTGAACTCTTTAGAGTTGAATTTAACAGTTTCAGATAATGTTTGGTTCCACTAAAAATTAGAGTAAAATTTACTCTATGGCCAGTGTCAAATTTTCAAAGTTCATTCTACTCAGTTCGGTGTCAAAATTAACAATGAAACGAATATAAATATTTAACGCTGGTGTGCTCACATTGCTAGAGTAATATGATTATGCTTCAGAGCTATTTTCACTCCAGATTTGGTTGTTATGGTGACTCTGATGTTTTACTATTTATTTCACTGCAGTGGTATTTTCATTAACTTGCACACTATGCTAATATTGAAGCAGTGAAGAATTGCAGTGAAGCAATGAAGAAGTGGGGATTAAGCCAGACATGAGTTAGCTCTATGGGTTCTATTCACTCTAGTGTATGCTTTTCCTTTGGTAAAGTCCTCCACTCTTGTAATGCAATAACAGCTTCATGGTGAAAGCCAGCTTTGGTTTTGTTCTGCGACATGTTTGACTAATAGTGTCACATTAATAAAAATAAACAAAGCCAATAAATGTTGTAAAACAGACAAATTAACCTAAATAAAGCTTAACACAAACCCCCTTGAGCCCCTGCGCATAAACGGAACAATGAGGAAAATGTCAAGTACCCATAATGCAATGCAGCAGACTGGCACTGATAATCACTCTGTAGAGTTGACTTTTACACTGCATCTGTGCAGAACTTTACACTGACTTAACTCTACTGTTGGAGCTAGTTTACTCTCCAGAGCTATGAATACTCTATCTGGGTTAAAGTAGTTTGACTCTGAAATATTGACAGAGCTTTTTTTTTTTTTTTTTTAAACTGTGTAGGGGAAATCTAAACCTCCCTTAAAGCCCTATGGTTCAGAAATAACTAAGCCATTCCATGCTACTACAATATGTGAGGCTTAACAATAGAACAAAGCAGAAACAAGTCAATGCAGAGTTGCATGCCTTTTTGTTCTCCATCTTGGTCACATACTGTAGGATTAAATCAAAAAGTGCAAACTATGGGATTGATTGAATAAGATGCAAAGCAATTGAAGTCTGCGTCTTACCTGAGTTAGATCAAAGTTCTCCTGTGTTGGAAAAAGAGGATCTGAGAGTACCGGGAGCCCCTGCAGGGTACTGGTCCATCCCAGGACCAGCAGAGACCCCAGAATCATCACTTTGTGCATCCTGTCGGCTCTGTCTGCCTGTCTGAGCCACTGAGGAAACTGTCAGTCAGTAGCCCCTGCCAACCTTTCAAAAGCAGGACAAGGCATTGACCTTTGTTTTGTGAACTGTGACCATTGTGTACTCACTCCCACATGTTAAAAACAAATAAGAGCAAAGTTCTTGTCTGGGTTTTTTTTTTTTTAAATCCCCTCTGGGCTGCAGTATTTCTATGGCAGTTGATCATGGAAGCACTGGATTTTAACCAATCAATACAGGCTGATTAATGAGTAACAAGTGTTTGATTCATTTATAAATATCATGAATTTAAATGCATTTGTATCAGGAATATGGAGAGTATCAGCTAGATCATGCTGATATGCTTTACTGGATCATTAACTTAAACATTTGTTCACACACAAAACGCTAAAGTGTAGATTACACATTTTATTTTGTAGAGTATATAGTGGCGTTCCCTGAAGGCAGGCAAAATTATTTCAGTAATTCTACAGTCTGCACCGTGGGCTAGTTCTAAATTATAGAGAAAAGATAATATGGCAATGACCATAATTTGGAGGGACCAGTGAATTTTAATAAATACTGAGTCTTAATGTGATTATCAGCAAAGGGAAAAAAATCAATCGACTGGGAAGTTTAACAAAGTATCATTTATCACCATTGTTGATCTCATTTTTGAGTGTTTAACCCAATCAAATACACTATAATGAAGTAGTGATCCAGTTGCAGATTTTATTCATAAGTAACCACAGAAAATCAGTATGAATTCTTTCATGCATGAATTATAAAAACCATAGTAAATATATTTTTCTTGAGTGAATTTGTTCCTTAAGTTTGGAAAAAAGCAATGTAATTTAAAGTTGTTTTTTTGTTGTTTTACCCCATTTTTCATGAAGTTGCAAAGATGACCATTCAGGTGGACACCATTCGTTTAAGTTTTGAAGTAAAGAAACCCATATTTAGCACTCATTATCACAAAGTTGTATACTGTGAAAATGCTGAAATAAAAACATTTAGTGCAGCTAATGTGATGTCTCATATTTTAGCATATTCTAATACTACTTATTACTCACTTCAGAGATATGCAAAAAAAAACAACCTTTTAATCACACTCCAATATGCTTTACGATAAACCATGTTACTGCAGACCAGGTTTATCAAGGACGGCAAAGTGACAGTAATGGTATGAATGTCAGTGCATGAGATGGTGTGTGAACGTCCACTGTGTCGGCTGATATGGAATGAAAACAACTCAACCTATGAATATATAAGTGAATAGCTGGAGAGCAGTTCACTGTGGTGACGACTATGCATGAAAGGTTCAAAACAAATTTGCATTATCCATGACTGTTCACTGACATTGAATAAAGTGGGGACTGTTGTTGTGGTCTTCATTTGGATTCACCCTGTGAATAAAGACACATTGCTTAATTTGAAGATTATTCTTCTGTCATAATTAATATTGGCATGTGAGCACTTCACCTGATCTTGCAGCTTCTTCTGCAGCCAAAGGTGGCATCACGTGTCTATTTGATTTCTTGGGGTTGCACAGACACAACGGAACAAAACAAAACATACAAATTTTTATTGAATACAGAACTTATTTTCAGTAAAATGTATTTATTATTTTGCAGGGACAGAACATAATACATACAATACTTAAATGCATGCATAAATACATATATTTTTTACTGGTACATCATTGTACACACCTATGGGTGAACATAGGCTGTCATGTGCTCACCTTGAATACATTCACCTGTGGAGAAAAAGAGATTATACATGGATCATGAGACGATGTAGTTTTTGGAAAAATAAACCAAAAGCAACAACCAAAACTTACTTTCCAACAGCAGGAACACATTTAAAAAAAGTCCATCTATGAATTACTTTTTTAAAAAAAAATTGTGATGGATACATTAAAAGAATTTGATGTATATTTATATTGTGCTTCCTAACTTATTCAAGACCTTTGCTGTGGCTGTCACATGTCTGCAGTATGAAAATGAATTGGCCTCACCACAAACGATCATAAATAATTTTTTTAATGTACAAAACCAAGCAGCAGAGGAGGAGGAACATATTTACAATATGTTTTAATATAACATAATGTGTGGTTCTTAATCAGTGTAAGTGTGTTTGTACCTTTGTCTTGATTCATGATTATTGTGTTATCATCAATTCCTTGTTGTCTGACCAGTGTTTTGAAGTCCTCTAGTACAGTTGGACTCACATCCTTGGACCGACCTAAAGAAGACCACATTTACATTGCAAAGTCTGCTGTGATTATGGAAGTGGAATTTAGGAAAAGCTATTATTAAAAGACTTCACTCACTCTGAAGCTTGACTATGGTTGTTTTATTTCCAGAGGATATTTCAGTGCTCAGCAGAATCATCAGTGCATACTCATCATAGTTGGTTTGAACCACAAAAGCATTAACATCTACTCCGAACCCTGACAGGAGAACAGTGTCAGCAAAAAACACGTTTATTCTTCACACACTTCACTGAATTGTAGTTACTGTGACATGACTGTGAGAGACTGACTGGCAACGTGGTAGAAAAACTGTCCTGGAGTGTCTGTCAAACTGTAATCAGTCAGTGTCTTCTTACATATGCCATTTCTATATCAGAGACAGACAGAAGTCATATTCAATGTAAAGCAATACATAGCATAAAACACAGCATTAGCATAACATAATATAACACAGCATAACAGTGTGCTCTTTAGTGACATCTATTGGTGAAATCATGGCTCATAACCAGGCAAATTCCTCCACTTCCACTCATCGGTGGCTGCAAAATGATCTCCAGTGTTTTTCTAATCAAGGCTTTATAGTTAAGGGGATAATAAATCTGCTTTATATTTCTATATATTCATTCTGTGTATTTCTATTTACAACACAGCATGACAGACTGTGAAGTTAACCTACACCCTCTGCAGATGTTAAGAGCTTTAAGATCAACTTCCTCACCTGGTGGGCCCAAAAGTGATCCTGCTGGTGTTACGCGTTTGTTTAGGTGGACATGTGTTAAAGACACAGGCTGGCTGTTGGCATAGTAAAGCTGAAATTTGACTGAAAGGTGACGCGATAAGTATACATTGTCATTTGTAGACAAAATGTAGCATAGACATGTCTGAGTGCGTTGAGAAAAGAGCCCATCATAGCCAGCGGGCTCTTCTATATGTTTGAAAAATACACATTCTTGATGCAAATTGTATAAAAAGTGAAATGATGAGAACCACTTTTCTTTATATTCTCCTGCAGCATTCTTTTAAAATGCATGTGGCATCACATGGAATATCACTTTGCAAAAAACAGGTTTAACACATTTTTAAGTTCATTCAACATGGAGCTGCTCCTTATATGGTCTGTTTGTTAATCTGACCTGAACACAGAGGTTGTCATTGTGATGTTACTCTCTGAAGTTACATGTTGCATCTCCAGTGCAGCAATAGCAGGGTTTCCTGTCTTACGTTGCATGTAGTGTGGACAGTTGGAAACCACTGCCACCTCGTACCATTTTCCCAGGAACTGCAAGAGACAGTGAAAAAATTTGCTTTGCATCTGAAATAAATACATTAAAGCATTTGTATCTATGATAAACTTTACTTGTGTGTTAGAGAAATATGACTAAGACATGGAGGACAGACATCTCAAATAAATTTGCATTTTCTATGAATTAACAAAACAATAAAGCTCACCCGTTGTAAATCAAAGTTGTCCTGTGTTGGAATAAGAGTTTCTGGGAGTACAGGGGCCCCATGGAGGGCCCAGGTCCACTCCAAGACCAGCAGAGAAACCAGCCTCACTGTGTTTTGCATCCTTTCAGCCTGAATCTGTACCTTGGTCCCTTGAACAACCCTCCCTCCAGTCTTTTCCAGCCTCTCTGGGTCAAACTGACAGCTATTTGGAAGACTTTTGTAATATCTGTGCCACAGCGCTAGAAAAACTGCACAGCTGAAAGAGTAAAGGTCCAGTTTTCTCTTTACTTTTCTCTGGACTTCAATCAATCAATACATGTCAGATAATAATCAGTAAACAAAAGGAGCATTGCCGTACACCACAGTGTATTTTCAGTTCCAACCACTGGGTGATGCCAAAGTAAAAAAAAAAAAAAAAAAGTTCTCTTTTTGTTTGAATCTTTTTCCCAGGACCCACAGACTTGGACCCGTAGTCTGATGGAGGGGAAAACTGTTAAGAGGCCATGTTTTCCTCTTTTCCATTCTGATCTGGGGCCTTTCCATATGCGGTTCTTCAATTCCGATACAAATCTGATCTTTCGTAATGTGATCTAAACAGACAAGAGAATTCCTCTGATTTTTATATCACTTTACACTGACATCACAATTTGCTGAAGGGATTTACACCATAAAATATTTAATAAGGTCAAGCTTAAACATCTGCAGCAGTAAAATGGGATGTACACATGAATGCTTTAGTAATATTAATCTAAAAACATTATATATAATAGTTTAACCCTTTTAATACCACGGGGATCACCGGTAATCCCGGCGCTTGTGTATTTTAAATTACCCTAACTCCTCACTATTTCATACAATTTCAGTCATTCAAACTAACCCTGAAAGCTGGACAAGAGTTGTTCCAGAAACTACCACTGCTAAAATAAAAAAAAAAAAACAACAACGCCTGGCTATTGACAAATAGAACAGCCTTCAACACTGCTCTACAATTTCTTAGAAAATATCTGCTTCAGACATTAAATGTGCTAAATTTTACATAGTTTAATCAGATGAATCAGAAAACAAATGACAAAAGTGCTGGTTAGCTCATGTTTTCAACATATATGTTGGTTTATGTACATTTATACAGTGGTTTTTATTAATGTTCCACCAGAAAGAACCGGAAAAGTGACTGTATTGTAATGTGTAGACACTGTTTAGAGGTAGATCTGGTGACTCTGAGACCAACTGCCCTTTTAAATAAAACCCATTCTCTCATTAATTGTCAGAATTTCACATTTTTGGCCTAAGAATGTATCTGAGAAACTACAACCAACTAGGACTTTTGACTTAATTTTTCTGTATTTATGACTCAAATTTGGTAAAGTTGAACTACTTTTATTCTGGAAGCATTTTACTTATAGACCAGGGTAACATGGACTCAGAAAGCTCCAGAAATGTAAAACTGTCTGAGTTGTTGTAAAATAGTTTGAATTAGATTTTTACAATCTCAGAAATGTTCAATCTGCACTTTTCA
>JAQQZY010000005.1:8083534-8096413 GCA_030068375.1 Ostorhinchus rueppellii
TTACATTATTGATCCATTATTCATTCACTCTCACATTCTCCCTCTGCTGGTGGTAAACTACATTTGTATCCACAGCTTCCCTGGGGCAGACTGACGGAAGTGTGGCTGCCATTTTGAGGCCCTTCTGACCACCACCGAAAATTCATACGCATTCATACGCCAGTGTGAGTGCCACTGGAGGCAAGGAGGGTGAAGTGTCTTGCCCAAGGGCACAACTGACTGACTTGGAGAGAGCGGGATTTGAACTGCAAACCCTTCAGTTATTGGATGACCTGCTCTACCCCTGAGCCATAGCTGCCCCAACTAAATGTAAACTACTGTATATTATATATTCATGGTCTACTTTTATAAAAACATTATGGTGAAATAGTATTTCAGGAAAGCAATTTTTTAGGGAACTAATGTGACTTTTTCACCGAATACTTTTAAGACTAAATGATGGTGATGTTTAGATATAGTTCAAGTCAAAGCAATTTAATTGAAAACTCACACAATAAAGTAGTTCAACAGTCAGAGTGAACAATTTAAATAGTTTTTATTAATAATGATTTCCATTCGTAGCACTGCTTTTGTCTCTTTTTCTTAAAATGCAGGATGTATACAGCTAGCCTTCAGTGGACATCAAGAGGACATCAGTGTGTGTTGTACACACACAGAGCACACCTCACAGAACCTCATCTACACACTTTGCACAAGCTGAGAGCTGCCGCCTGTGCAAGGAGTCCAAAACAGAAAAAAAAAAGAAAAAAAAAAATCACAGTCACACATACACAGGCAGATGTGCACAAACGCATTTCCTCCTCTAGCACTGTTTGATGTTCCTGAGTACCACAAAAAGGAAAAACAAAGAAAACACGAACCAAAGTGCAAAAAGCAGGGTGTGAACCGATGCATGAGAGAGACCAGAGGTACATGCACATTTTAAATATACAAGTGTCCAGTCAAGGTTTGGGATTTACGCAATGCAAAAAAAATATTTCCATATTCAAATTTCCTTAACAGATAAAGGACCTGGTCAGCCAGTACATGTCTGCAGTGGTTCAAGCTGTTGTCGTCATGCATTTCCTTTAGGTCATTCCATCTGTTCTCCAAATGCATTGCATAAGATGAGTCTGGTGACTTTATGTCTCTTCTTAAACTATTTACTTCTGCTTCATCTATGTAAATTTTAGTAAGGGAACAGCATATGGTTCTGGTCAGACGGGTCACTCAGAGCTTTAATACATCCACAGCCCTGTGCCTCACTGCTGGCTGTGCGCTGATTTAGGTTTAACACATTGAATAATCTGCTTTACCATCTACATTGATTTATTAGCTGAGAAACAACAAATTGGCTCCTGCTCAACAATTTGAATAAATAAATAAATGAATGTATTTGACCCACCAAACATCCGATCTGAATCCCATGTGGTCTGAAAGCTTAACAAAAAGACCAACTTCCTTTTTTATATCATAAATTTGACTACGACAGCTGCATTGGATTGTCTTCCACCCACACATGAATCCCTCTTTATTCCAAAAATGCAAAGCTATGAGTTCACACACAGAAAACCAAATCAAACAAATATAGCATTAAAACAATCAAAAGTATTATTAACAGTTACAAAATAATAATAATAATAATTTAAACTCATTAAAAAAAAAAAATCTGAAAATGAAAACATCTTATTCAGAGTGCTCTGCTGTGGAGCTGTTTAGTCATGCGCCCCCTGGTGGTAAGAGTTGGAAAGTGCAACCCTCAATCAGAAGCATCATAACAGCTGCTGCATTCCCTTACGTACGCAAATCACACGTTACGACATCATCATTGGTCACTCATTTGCTTTGTAGACATTCATAAGAACATTTCACACTCATCATTAAAGAATAAATACAAACGGAAGAGACACACTCTTGAACTAAGACCACCTGCTGTCAGGTGTGCACATGGAGGAAGCAGGGGTACATCTCAAATTCTGTTAAACCACTTTTTTGTTCTACATCTACTTATTCCTTTCCTAAAACAGGAAAACAATGTGGCAGTGATGTGGACCATCACTGTCAGCAGTTTGCACCCATCAACATCAGCTGTTTCAGTCAGTGCAAAGTATGAAGGGAAAAAAAAAATAATCTTGAAACATTAAGATTCAATCTGCTGAACAAAATAGCAATGCCACAAAATAATTCATCTGAACTCCAGCCAACTGTTACATGTTCCATTAACCTGACTAGAAGAACGGCAGGAAGTTTATGAAGTGGTTGGTTTGCAAAGTTAAGAGAAGGTCCCAGGATAACGGCAGACTACACACAACACACAACGGCAAAAGAGATTTGAAAACAGTTCTGTGTGTAGCTGGAATTCGATTAATCCATCCAGTATATAATGTTTAAAATGTGCTCAACTAATGTTTTTACTGTTAACCAAGCCAACATGAGCGCAGCAATAATGAAGCAGAACTGGCAAGAGAGTGAAGCTCAGGATATGATGGAGAAATAAAGGGTCAAGCAGATGCCAGCTCGAAAGGATAGAGGGAGAAAAGAGGAAAAAAGGTGCTAAGGAATGAGGAGAAGATGAGTAAGGTTGGCAGAAAGATGATAAAGGCTTATCTTATAGGTACTGAGAAAATAACGAGCAACAAACCAGAGTAGGAAGAAAATCAAAGGTTACAGTTGGTACTAAATAAAAAGTAGAGGTGACTCAAAAAGGAAAAGATACCGTTTTACTGACAGTAGCCTTGCTGAAGATGTCGACTCTTCCTGCACCTGGCAGGATGAAGGTGCCACTTAATGGGTTTAATTCTTAGCAGAATGTCATCAAAATAAAAATCTGATTTTGTAAGATTCAGCCTAGCTTTCTTTCCAAGGCTACTATGAGTGTAGACAGGTGAGAGAATGCGACATAAAAGCTAAATGAAAAAAAACAAAAAACTAAAAAGAAAACACACACAGGAGGACTCAACTTAAGGAAGCTGATCTGAGATGTTACAGTATATATGGACCAGGGCCTGTGAATCTGGGAGGTGAACTCACAGTAAGGCACAGTGCTCTGTTTGTGGCTGATGATGCTCATTCATGCTGCTACAGCCTGTGACAACAGCTACAGCAAACAGACAAAACATCTATGAAGAACAACATCTTCTCTTCTACCGCTCTGTTGATGCAACCACTCAGCTCATTTTTCCCTACTCTCGCCTTTGAATCTTTGGGCTTTCCTAAATCCAGCAGAATATCCATCTTCATCACCAGAATATTGTTGGAAACAAGAGTCTTTGCTGATCAGGCAATTTGGTGCTTCTTTCCACTTAATCAAGTCCTATTCATGTTTGTAAGAGCATACAAACATCTTTACTTTCCAGGACAAAACCTGCACAATGTAGTGATGCAACAATACCGCCGTTTAGCTCAATATGTGAACAAGGATCAACTAAAGTTTATGAACAGCCGTACGTATTTAGCCCAGGGTTGGATTTAACTTTGTGTTTCAGCAAACATTGAAACTGCAGTGTCACTTAACTCCAAGAGTTACTGAAGCATGGATTTGGATCAGTGAAAACAGAAACAACCTGATACATTCAAAACAAGAAAAAAGAAAGCCATTTTGTTCACAACAAAAACAAAAAAATCTAACATTTTCATAAATATGTAAACAAACACTGCAAATGGAAAATATTTGGTGTGATGCAAACATATTTAAATAAAAAGCTTTGTTTTATATCAGCGCTCCTGTGGTATGGCTGATTATTGCACTGCAAACACTGGAGCCCTATTGCACTTTAATCATCAACCGCTGGTCTAAATTTACTTTTGTATCCAAAATAAAAGCGATCCTTTTTATTTTGGCAACAAAAGAAGGAAAATAAAGTCAAGGAGACCACAAAAGTCAAGGAAATGCGTTCATGAAGTTAACCTCAGGTAGATTAACAATGCTAGTCAGACAGATCTGCTCCCATTCAGACTGAATTCCACTGAACCTACATTGGATAGAACCGACCAATAACCATTCATCTGTTACGGGGAGAGTCTGATATAGTTTGAGACAATGACACATTAACACCTGGGACTGCTGCCTGCCCAGAAGTGGGTTTAGTCTGTTTCTTGAACTGGCTTTAGGTGTATCTGACTGCATCCAGAGACCTTTTGGTCTGAGCCTGTTGAAAATGCCCTTTTGAAATAAAATTAAACCCAGGGCCCAGACTAATTCTCATTTAAAAATTCAAAGTGTCCATTGCCACAGTACTGTGGGACTTCTTTCTTCTTTTTTGTCTATTACCACAGAGCCCATCAGTGCCCTTGTTCTATCCTGTGTAGACTAGTAACCTGCCACAGTACTGTGGCAATAAGCACTGCACATGCCATGTGCCTATCCAGTTACAGGAAATGGTAAGGGGACCAGTTATTGGAAACTGGTTTGTGCCACTATTCAGACTTTCAGTTTCAGCATGTAGGCAAACAACATGACAATTTTGCCTCATATGAGGAATTTGCCTGGGTTTTTGACAAATATATCATAATATATAATATCAGAGTGCAGAATTTGGATCATTTGATTGGCTCCGTAGCAGCAGACAAACTGATATTTCATGCCACAGTACTGTGGCAGTAGGCATTGCCTTAAAAATTAGTCTGGCAATACGATGCCATAACAATGTAGTAATATTTTTGTCACCATGAGCTAATTGTGCAGGTTACGTCAAAGTTAGAAACTCCAATTCCTTTATAAAACAACCTGTTGACAAAACAACAAACAGAGACAGATAAGGTCCACACAGATCCCACCCATACTGCATGTACTAAATCCACACTTAAACATCAGGTTCCGTCAAGTTTGTGTTTATCTGTAGTTTCAAGTTGGTGCATTCTGGATGCCAGGCTGCCTCAAGTCCTCATCTGTCCCAGTGGTGTCCCCCAGCAGAAAGGAAGGTTTGATGCACCATGATAGACAGATGTGGATTGTCTGTGGATTCTGGTTGCGGTGGCTGTGTGTTCTGAGATTGTATGGCCATGAGAGATGGTTTCAAGATGTGGATTCTGCACGATTTCAAAATCCACACAGACCTGGGTACTGGGTTGCTGCCCCTCGTTGTGTTTGCTGAGGTAGCGAGAGAAGTTGCCGGGCGGAGATTTGAGGAGGGATAGATGAAGTGGTGCTCTGTCTGCATGTGTGGCGTGCATCTGTTTTTATGGATCAAAGAGCAAAAGTGGGTTTTTGGAATATGTATACGTGCGTGTGTGTGTGTGTTTATGTGTTGCATTTGAGTCCGTGTGCATGGAGTGTGTATGGCTATGTGTACCTGTGTGTGGGGGGACAGGGCCCTGCATTTTGTTGTCCTGGTTGCACTGTATCGTCTTCTTTTCTGTGTCTGCATCAGTGAGTGTGTCTGTGTATAGGTGTGGATGTAGTGGTCAGCCTGGTCATCACAATTTGTGTTTCCCTGACAGTATAGAGCGGTGCATCTCCTCGTCCAGCTGCACATAGCGCCCTCTGCTGGAATCCAAGAAATACAGTCTGTCTGACACCGTGCTGGGGTCGAAGCCTTCCCTTCGCAGCTCTGTCTTCTGAAACTTAAATGTTCCTGCAATAGAGATACATGGAGAAAACAGAGATTATATGTAAGATTAAACAGGAGAAGTAGTCCTAAACTTCAGAAAGCCACAGCCCAGTTTGAAATCTAAAACAAACGGACCCACCCAAACCTTTACTATTAACTCCGACTAACACACCAGACTAAACTGAAGGATTTCTTCTGGAATTAATGTTACAGATGTTGTGTTTACGGAAACCAGGAAAGTTGCAAGTATTGCCAAAATTAGTTGCAAATAAATGCAAAAAAAAAAAAAGTACTGAAAGACTGAGAAAGGGTTGGAATCATCAGTCTTAAGGTTATTTAAAAATGGATTCATTCAATTACAATAAATAAATAAATAAATAAATAAATCAACTGAATGTGACATTAGTTTGAAGAAGTCCGTTTTGTTAATCTGTCAAAATGATACCATGCACAAATGTGTTGAAATGATAGTTTTGCTGGGGTAGAGGTAAGAATAGAAGAAACCATGGGGAAAAAAATCTACCATTTATCTATTGTCCCACTTCACACAGGTTTAAGCTTTCAACTGAAGTCAACATAAAAAAAAAATCTCTGGGAAATGATATGTTAATGATACTTTGCATAATATGTGGTAGAATTTCTGTGAAGTTGTCTTTTTGGAAGTAAACAGCAGAGGAAGCAGCAGTCTACCTGTCTTGTTGACCTCTGGCAGGAAGCGGAGGAAAACAGGTCGGGCATATGGAGGGAGAGCTTTCTCCATGTCCTTCACAAATTTCTCTAGGTCGGAGGAGTGAGACGGATCAGCGATGGCTGCCATTCCAGCCTTTCCTTCTGCTCCTGTGTACAGAGAAAAGGGAATAATATCAACTCATTTGTGTGGAATAAGTATAACGTTAGACAGATTTTTACATTTCTGCGTTTGTGCTGTGAATACTGTGCTGAAAGTATCTGTCATCTGTACGCCCCCCCCTTCATAGGCTACTGACCATAAATTACCTTTATTTTTACAACAAATGGCATTTGTGCATTGTTGTCTATTCTCACCCCTGTTGTCAGAATAACCCGTGTATACATAATCTCAGTGTAATTTGGTTATTGAATTACTTGCTGCTATCCCCGTTCTCTAAAGGCAGGCAGTGGTTGGGACAGATGCAGGACTGGGTACCCAACTACTTTTATGGCACTAATCATTGCTTAGATACAATCAAGCACCAAAAAAGGCCGAGAAACTTTCACTACCTGAAGAGTAAATCTCATCAGTATCAGTGAATGAAGCACACAAATGTTTTTTACACTTTATGATTAATAATATAAACAGACAGTACACAGAGCAGTGACACATCCTAAAGTTCATAGTTTTGTTTAAATGAATTTTGATGATTTTTGTTAATTATTCTTTTTTTTTTCTATTTCTAGTCACTAAACTCAATCATCGCTTAACCAATCAAAAAGTTAGGGTTAGGGAAGAAGGAAGAAAAGAAGACATCAGATAACTCATGATGTGTATCTTTTCTTGCTTGCACTGACATAATCTGAATGTCTTTGTTCAGATTATGTGGATTTTACAAGTCAGTGGTTTAGGTCTGATTTTTGACATAGACTGAGGTCCTGTGTAAACCCCAGGCATGTACAGATAATAAGTAGAGGAAACATTTTACCTGGTACTTCTACTCCGTAAACCACTACATCCTTCATGTCTAGCAGCCTGCTGAGAGTTCCCTCCACTTCTGTAGTGGAGACGTTTTCTCCTTTCCAGCGGAAAGTGTCTCCTGTTCGGTCCTTGAAGTACATGTAGCCACATTTATCCATGATCAACACATCACCTGTGGAAAAGAGAGTGAAAATTTATATTTACTGGCTTCTTTTTAAGTGGAATAAGGTGGAAAACCAACTTTATGTGTATATGTGACTCCTACCAGAAAGATAGGCACTGTCTCCCTTCTTGAAGACACTATGGGAAATCTTCTTGCTGGTTGCTGCTTGGTTGACATATCCATCAAACCTTCGAAGGGGATCATTCTGAATTATCCTGCCAACCAGCTGTCCAGGCTCACCTAAAGACATAAAGACACAGACAAATGTCTTTCTTTCTTTTTTTTTGGTCAAAATTTTATTTTTAATAGAGATAAATATATCTGAACACAAAAAAAATACAACTCCATTCATAATAACAGTTTCTTCAGTCTAAACAACAACCACACACAAATAAAATGTCTAATTTATAGTTTGACATGTTGAATGTCTCTAGGTTAAAAGAGTGTCAAAGTCTAAATATGAAAGATAATAGTAATTTGAAGAATATAGAATACATAAAACAAAAACAATTTTGTGGTTTTAGCAGTGACACTGGCATAAATCATACGTCTGAGGCCTTTTGACATGTACCGTTATTGATTTGACTGCAATTGTTGCTTCTCATAGCATGTCATTACTCCAAACAATATTCATCTGTGCTTTACTGATGATTCCATTAACAAATATGGATTGAAATCACATGATTTACAGCCACGTCTCCTTCTGAGACTGAGTCTATATACACCACATACAAGACAAATAATGTATTTATATAGAGCAGTATTTCTCAGCCTTTTTTGAACAAAGGCCCACTAACAGCATCATGAGCCTCCTGCTGCAACTCCTATACCCCTGAAAAAATTGAAATGGGGGGGTTGAGTATGTGGCTCTGTTACATGTCGGAGGTTACACCGGTTCTTTACACGGGGGTACAGAGTCCGTTGAGAAACACTGTAATAGTTCATCTGCTTGCATGTGGACATGGGGGGAATCTACAGCACCTCCTTTGTACTAATTGCCACAGAGTCTGTGATTTTTCATGATCCCCCCCCCGTCCTTTGCTTGCGCTGTCTGGGAGAGTACCTGTGCCCCCTGTTTGAAAACCACGGATAGAGAGTAAACTCACCAGGTTTACAAGGAATACAGACACCATCAGGTCCTCTAATTAACTCCATGGTCTCCTCATCCACTTTGACCAATCTGATGGGGTAGATGTAGGGTAGAATCTGACTGTTGAAGCCACAAGCACCAATCTGGAGCACAGGAAAAAAGGCAATGAGATAACTGCCAAAAAACATCCTCACTGCAGTTTAGTCATTTCTCTTCCCTCTTATTGGACATTTTAGATTAATCTTTGAGCTCAGGTAGACTTTGGTGAAGAAAAACTATGGAAATTGGGACTAAAACACATTCTGAAATAGCAGAAAGATTAGGGGATTTTAGACCAATACAGGAGACAAAAATATTACACATTACATAGAGATGGAAAAAAAAAAAAAAATCCTCAAAAGCCATATGAGTGACGACAGAAACAAAGCTGCATGTTAAGCCCCTACAGCATTTGTCTAGAGGATGAATTCTCACATGGTTGTCGAAGTTGCCGAGGCTGCAGTTGCATTCTGTTGCTCCATAGAACTCGGCGATCTGCGGGATATTGAAACGGTTCATGAACTCCTCCCATATGGACTGACGCAGCCCATTACCCAGTGCCATGCGCACACGATGTTGTTGCTCAGTGTCGCGAACTGGCTGGTTCAACAGGTATCTGCAGATCTCCCCGATGTACTGCACAATCTGAAGAGACATGGTGAAAAAGACAAAAACAAAATAGATGTAACAGAGATAAGCTCCGATTACAGTTTTAATACCAAGCTCAATATAATGGAAGGTAGAATTATTAACATACTGAACTAAGAGAAATGTATTTATGGAAGGTGACAGGAGCAGGAGTATGTGAAAATGTAGTCTGCTACTTTGGTGTCTATAGCAGTGTGCATGATGCTTACGGTGCAGTTGTATTTGACACAGTCGTCCCAGAAACGTGAGGCTGAGAACTTCTTTTTGATTACAACAGTCATTCCATGTATTATACACTGGCCCACTCCAACAATGTTACCTGTGGACAAACGATACAATATATGAAGCATATAAAGCATAAGACGATTATTTAAAGCACTTTTTATTTTACTTAAAAATGTAAAGGTCATTATTGGGTTGTAGAAAATGCCCCTACTTTGTCGCAGAGGTGTATGCTCATATTCAGCAGTAACTAGTTGCTTGTTAGCTTTAACATTATTGCCTCATTATTGGGTAATATTACATGGTTTCTGCAGGTATCAGCAAATCTAATTTAATACTTTTTAATGCCACCTTAAACAACTTTAATGCCCATGTCCAACTGCAGACATAGTTTATGATCGACAGGTTTTAACCAGGTTCTGAACAGTTCCTCCTCCAACCACCTCTACTGAAACGTGCATTTTCCCCATTTTTCCTACATTTGCTAATTTTCCCTCTGCTCTTTCCCCACAGCATGAGCACACTCACTGCACGTTGCATTCCAAACATCCAGTGTTGTGACTTCATGTATTGGTCATAAACAATCGTAAATTAAAAGGGTCCTGCCTGTCAATCATCACATTCTACTTCTAATCAAAATTATTAAATGTTTATATAACCAAAATAAATCATGAATCAGGGCTGTGCAATTAATCAAATTTTGATCACGATTTTGATTTTGTCTAATGATCTCAAAACTCATAACACTGTCTATAAGTAAAATGCTTCCAGAATAAAAATCGTTAAATTTTACCAAATTTGAGTGATAAAAAAAAGAAAAACTAAGTCAAAAGTCCTAGTTGGTTGTAGTTTCTAAGATACGGTCTTAGGCCAAAATGTGAAATTCTGACAATTAAAGAGAGAATGGATTTGATTTAAAAGGAAAGTTTGTCTCAGAGTCACCAGATCTACCTCTAAACAGTGTCTCCACATTACAATACATTCACTTTTCCGGTTCTTTCTGGTGGAACATTTATAAAACCATTGTACAAATGTACACAAACCAAAATATATGTGGAATAACACACCATCATATATATTGAAAACACGAGCTAACCAGTACTTTTGTCATTTGTTTTCCGATTCATCTTATTAAACTATTGAAGATTTAGCACATTTAATGTCTGAAGCAGATATTTTCTAAGAAATTTTAGAGCAGTGTTATTGAGTTGAAACGATTCATTGTCCGTTTTTCTTTACACAATTTCGAGACGCGCATGTGCAATACATTCTATTCCATTGCAAAACAGCTGTAAAGTACATATTAGTAATCAAAGTTTATTTTCAATTTGAATGTTATGCATAAAGAATCAATAACAGTGTTTTTTGAGAGAGAGAAATGTTGAATAAATGCATTGTGAAACTCAAAATTAATCGTTTGAATAAGCGTGATTTCAATATTGACCAAAAACAATCGTGATATAGATTTTTTCTATAATCAAGCAGCCCAATCATGAGTAACAATCCCTTTTTTCCTTCAAGTGTATTTAATTTTTTCATGCCTCTGGACACAATTTAATGCTTTTTAATGGCATTTAAGGCCTTAATTTTCACAAAATCTACTCAATGACTTTTAATGCTTTTTAATAACCCACAGAAACCCTGTATTAAACCCTTTTTCAATGACCACATTCTACAGCTACCAGGTCAGTAACAAACAACTTCCCCCTCAATAAAAATAACTCTTTAACAGAAAGTGAGGAAGTTGTTGTACATGCATTACATAATCTTTGTATACTTTGCTCGGTATGGGCCTTTTGACAGGGTCGCATAACAATATGCTACTAACATGTCAATAGAAAAAACAATACTGCATGTATGTACCTTAACCCTTACATGCATACTGGTCACTACAGTGGACAACTATCCTCCTGCTGTTCTCTTGTATATTCATGGTTTTTGTCGTTTTAGTTTCATATCAGCCAACACATTGGACTCTTATGCATCATTCCATACATTGCATTTGATACATTTACTGTACCTTTTCTGTTTTTGATAAACCTGCTCTAAGATGTTTGAGTGTAAATCAATTCCTTGTTATTGTTATTAGACTGTAATTAACAACAAAAAGTTTTTTTTTTGCATATCATCTCCATGAAGTGAATAATGACTAGTAGAGTATGTTAAAATGTGAGAAAACATCAGATTAGCAGCATTAAAATGTCTTTATTTCTTAGATTTTGCACAGTATATCAGTAAATACATGTTTCTTAGCTTCAAAAATTAAATGCATGGTGTCAGGCTTAGTGGATATTTTTGCACCTCTATATATATATAAAAAAAAAAAAAGATTAAATTCCATTGATTTTTTGATGCCTAAAGAGGAATAAAATCACTCAAGAAAAAAAATCTTTATTAAGGTTCTTGTAATTCATACATGAAAGGGTTAATATGGAGTGTTTCAAAACGCAATTCTTTCTCTTTGTTAGTTTCAATCTTAAAGAATCACACACAAAGATGGAAGTTTTACCTGCAGAATGGTACAGTGGAAGGCAGTCATACAACACATCTTCTGGCCTCATCCTAAAACCATAATATACCAGACTGGCCATGCGGTAGTACCTTAAAAAAAACAAAAACAAAAACAAAAAAAACAAAAAACAGAGAGAGGTAAGGCTGAGCAAAACAAGTGACACCGACACAAAATCAACAACTTTAATACGTTTTCCATTGTTTTCTCTCTGACAGCATTCACATTACACACCAAAGCTACATGGAACAACAAAGACAACAGCTGCAGTTCCTGTGTATCTGTTACAAATCTGCACGGCTCCTTCCTACCTGCTGTGCACAACAATAGCAGCTTTAGGCATCCCAGTGGTTCCTGATGTGTAGATGTAGAACAGCCGATCTAAAACAGACAGGAGAGAGAGATAAATAACATGTACAGTATGTTTGAACCCAAATAACAGCTGTATTAGGTTCTTTTTGTCACTATTAAGCACTTAGGTGAGAAAAAAAAAATGAACAGCCTGCTGTGTAGATGTTTAGATAGGAGTGCTCGGCAGTGATTATCACAGTGAAGCAGAAAAGTAAACGTGTGCTTTTGATCCTTCATTACAGGTCCATTCATAATTCTGGTTGCGTTTAGAGAAAGTTACAGCATTCAAAAACTGACGTCAAATGAAGGAGAATCCCTTCATAAAAGCCTTAAAAATGAGAGTTTCAAGTAATTTTTTCTCAGGAGGAAAGAGTATTTTGGACCAGGATCACACAGAGGTCCTATTCAGCCTGAACCAGATGCATGTACAACAGGTCAAAGTCTAGTAAACAGTGATTTTAGGTCAGAGTAGACCTGAAACTGCAGAAATTTTTAAAAGGACCTCTCTTACGACCGTTTCAGATTTGTAATAAACAAAAAAAAAACCATACAAGGCAGTACACATTTCAAGTTATACGCACACAATAGATAGTTTTATACATTATTAAACTCCTTTATATTTCTAATCTATTCTCAATATGCCCTAATCTGATCCTGATGTATTTTAGCATCTATGTA
>JAQQZY010000005.1:8177011-8187212 GCA_030068375.1 Ostorhinchus rueppellii
CACACACACACACACACACACACACACACACACACACACACACACACACACACACACACACACACACACACGACTATGGGGGATTTACTAACCTTTTAATCCAACTTAGAAGTGTCTGTCTTGCATCTGAAACCCATAATTGACGCTTTGATTAGGTCTTTCACAACCCCAGGTGCTGGTTTGAGGAAAGGGCCCAATGCATTAACGGTGTTTCTAAGTGTTTGTCACCTTGAATCAAACACTCAAAAGCCACGTGAGAAACATCCTGTCAAACACTTTATCAGAAAGTGTATGAGGCTATACATGATACATGAAAAAGGACATGGAGATGATGCGTACAATAAAATGTAGTTAGTTGAATCTGATTGTTTTTGATAATGTCCATGGTTGAATTTGGATCAATTAAGGGATGGCAGATGTGCAGAATCATGGTTGACCCGAGGGCTTAAAGAATACAATCCAATTTTCGCCAACAAATGTAATACCATTAGGCTGGATAAAAACAGACAACTCACAAGGGAGGAGTCTCTTAAAAACCATAGAGGGGATGAAACGAGAGAAGACAGACCAGTTTTGTCACAGGAAAGAAACAATATCCACAAGGATTTTAAAACAAGAAATCTGAGGACTAAAAAGTTGGTGATACTCGGAAGAAAATCAAACTGTTCAGAAAATGAAGACCTGAGAGGATAGAAAACACAGGAAGAAAAGAATAAACAACTTCACCTGACCGCTGTAAGGGAGACGCAAAGTCTGCTGTGGCCTGAAAGGAGACCAGAACTGACAAGACAAAGAAGAACCACTGAGTGTTGGAGTGTTGTAACCTTGAC
This sequence comes from Ostorhinchus rueppellii, assembly GCA_030068375.1. Classification (NCBI taxonomy): domain Eukaryota; kingdom Metazoa; phylum Chordata; class Actinopteri; order Kurtiformes; family Apogonidae; genus Ostorhinchus; species Ostorhinchus rueppellii. The sequence continues at coordinate 8,177,842 of JAQQZY010000005.1, forward strand.
AGAAGTACAACGTGGTTACAAGAGCAGTGACGAGAAAGTTTCTCCACAACTTTTGATGAAGTGAAGTGAATGGAAAAAGACTAGGAGATCAAACAGACACTAATTTGTTCAAGTATTCATTTTGAGTTTAATTATTTGCTGAAGTTGCTCCAGATCCATCATCAGGACAATGAGGATCTTTCGTAAGAACCTTCGTCTTCAAGATGTCACCATCATGTACTTCACCGCCTTGGCCACTCTGATGGTGATCTTGGTGGCTTCTTACCAAGCGCCTGGCACCGCTGTTGACATTTCCACCCTTGATTCCAGGCCGTCCAGCCCTCTGCCTCCTCTACCCATGCCTTTCCGTGTGCCCCTTGACCCACGCAAGGAGCTCCAGTTCGCCTGGAACATCAGCTACGCAGAGCAGGAGGTTTACATGGAGCTGAGGGTTGCAAAGCTCAGACACGGTATTGTCCTGGGGATGTCAGACCGAGGCAAACTGACCAACGCTGACCTAGTGGTGATGTGGGACTCTGGTAATAAAAGCTACTTTGGGGTAAGAAAACCCGGGATGTTTTCTGTTCCATTAAAACTGATTTCAGATTAATCACTTCAGAGCACTAATGTATGAAACATCAATGAAATTTCATAAATCACATTATTTCATCTTCTGTTCTTTCCATTTGTGGCTCCTAAACTATGATAATACACATTTTGACACAAGATCCCATGGTCACAAAAGCTGCTATTGGCCTCTACTAATTACAAATCAGTCAAACTACACTAACAGTTGAAGTTCAGTGGGGAATCATTAACAGATATTAGCATATTGAAATTGAATCGTATACTGATTAAGATATGTTAAATACCTAATTTTCATTTCCCTGCACGAGCCTTTCACTAATCACTTTTTTCTTTTTAAAATGATTTATTCTTATGTATGATTTCACCACAATGATGTAGCTGTTGCCCCTAAATTGTAATAAAAATATTTTTACTCTTTCTCTTGAAATGTTTGTGACAGCATGATGCATTCTTAATAAATTAAGTGGAACTGGGACTCAGTATGTAATCATTTCACCTGGACAAAGACAATTACTGATGTGCATAAATAGGAATAAAAAGAGGAATGTGTCTGAAAACAAAATGATTCTAACGTTATGGACAATGGTGTAAATAAGGCAAAGTAGGAACAATTCATATATGTTCGATATGTCCAGTATATTCTTTAGGGATGAATGCCACTAATGTTTACAAACCTTATTGTGTTGGATAGTTCTTTCATTGATTAATTTTACAAAATGTATGGAATTAAGGGTTTTTAAATGAAATATACTGTACTTAACAAATTTATTAGTGCACCACCACCCAGTCTAAGGTGTCCCACTGCTGCCATAATTGAACAGTATTTCTGTTTACCTAAATATCCTTTTATGTTTCTATAATGGTTAATCCACCAGTATATGACAGATCTTTTTTTATCAAAACCATGTCTTTAATGTTAAAATAGAATTAATGTTGTTATCCATAAATTTTGAAGTTTAATGTTTTCTAAAAATGCAAAGGGAAATGCAGCAGCAATTGACTATTTTTTTTAATGAAGTTGCACAATTCCAGTTATTATCTTTCATTCCGTGTAAAACTACATAAAAACAATGGCAGCAAGAATGTAAACTGTTATCTGCACCGAAGGTGGACATACTAAATATGGACATTTTTGGTTATTATTTGTCAACAAGGACTATTTTGTTATTCCAATTGGTCATTTTCTGTATGAATAAAAATGAAAATGTTAGTTTTTTATATACTATAAAGTTATTTTTGTTTTCATGACAGGTGGTCTAATACATTTGTTAAGCACCGTATAAAAGTAAAATTCTAAATTAAATATAAAAATCAATACCAGTAGTTGAAACTTCATATAAATATTCAATGTGCATTATTAAAAATGTATGTTCAAGTCATAAAACAATATATTTATAGGCATTACTGCTGCTCCTCCAGACATTTAACACATACATGTGCGTATGAGCACCAAAATGTACATGTTATAAATTCCTTGGTATGGGTAGAACAGTTATATAAGAGGGACCAAAGGGGGATAGAGATAAAGAAAGAAAAGGCGATCCTAGGTGCTATTCTGGACAGATATGAATGTGAGAAACATAACCAAGGATAGATTCAGCTGTTGCAAAACCTCCTGGCAGAGAAAAACAATTTGTGTACACAGGATTGGCGAGATTTCACTGCACAAATATACAGCTACAGTTTTATTAATTATATCATCATCCACTGTTGAAAAATCTCTCTTCAGATCTCCTCAATTTATAATTCGTCATAAGTATAAATAAACTTCTATGACTCTTGTATTGAATTGTGAGTTGCTTCAACTTCAACAGCAATTCCACATATAATGCAACTACATGCATACAAGACTCATGCTGAAATAATCCAACTTTATTTATGCAGCACTGAGCATAACATTTCACTCCAGGCTTGTCTTTTATGAACTGTCTCCCAGTTTCACAGTAATATCATAGTTACCCGTTATTTACACAGTTCGGGAGGCTGCAACTGAATATATTAAACTATCATCAACTTGAACATGTCAGATACATAGTATTGTTGCAAGCAGAATAAGCAGTGACACAATTAGAATCTGTGTGCTTCTAATTCTTAAAATAACAAACTATATTATATTCGCTCTAGTTGGTGGCATTTATTTGACCACTGGCATTTCAGCACAAAACTTCCTTCTGTGGGAACCTAAGCGAACAGTGTTTTTTGTGTGTTTGCTCATTTAATGCTTTCATTCTCTTCACTGGTTTGACTTGTATAAGTTGTTTTCTGTGCGTGTGTGTGCTTTAAGGATGCGTGGAGCGACAGCAAGGGTCACGTTTCACTGGATAGCCAGCAGGACTATGAGCTGATTGAAGCCAAACAGAAACCTGAAGGATTCTACCTCCTTTTCAAAAGACCCTTCAGTACCTGTGACCCCAGAGATTACCTTATTGAGGTGTGTGAAATCATTGTTTCAGTGCCTTTGTGTGCTTCCGTTATATCAACTTGGGTGGTGTCTGCAGTTGGAGATGAGGTCGGATTGGGCAATGGCTCACTGAAAAGCTCTTTCTTTTGGTGATTGATTAATTACTGCAAATAATTGCTTGTGGTGTGTAGTGCTTAAAGAAATGTGCTCCTCTGTCTGTAGCCCACTTTATTTATTGTTTTTATTCTCTTTTTCCTGAAAGAATTTAGGTTTTTACAAATATTGAAAAATTAGACAGACTTTACTTTATTTAAATTCAGTATAATCTTTATCTCTAGTGTGAAAATTAACCAAAAACTTAGCAAACCAAACACAAACCTAAACTAAAAAAGAACTCAGAGAGCACAGACCTCCGCTAAGGTAGTGTTTGTACTTTTTTACTTTTTCTTTTTTTTTTTTTTTCACCTCTATCAAAAAGGTTATGTTTTTGCCAGGGTTTTTTGGATTGTTTGTTTGTTAGCAACAGAACTTAAAAAGTTATGGGTAGATTTTGATGAAATTTTCAGGATATGTCTGCTCTGGTTTTAAGGTAATGTTTGTACTTTCCTCCACTAGATGGCGCTGAATGACCTCATATGCAACTCTGTGCCACCTTGCCCTATCTTACAATGATAAAGAATCCTTTAAAAAATTCCTGGATCCAGATAATGATTTGAATTGCCTCCAAAATTTAATCATCTCTTCCTTGACCCAGAGCGAACATATCCTGAATATTTCATCAAAATCCATCCATAACTTTTTGAGTTATGTTGCTAATAATCAAGCAAACAAACAAACCCACAAACCCTGGCCAAAACATAACCTCCTTGGTGGAGGTAATAAAAGCACACAAAAGATGCTACAGTGAAATGTTGACTACACACTGGATGCAGGAGTTCTATTTCACACTTAGACTTAAACCATCTGATATGTATTTGTAATGATTTCCTGAGAATTTATGGAAACACTGATCATATCCACTAATTGAAAAATTAAGATTTGTAATTGAAACCAGGAGAATAAAAGTAGGAAAAGATATTTGAGCAGACTCACTTATTTAGGATTTTTGCTGTGCATGATATTGGAGATTAGCGCCTATTTAACTTTGTAAAATGTACATTATTTGCAACACTGGTATTGAAATATTCTTCCATTCAATTTCATTTTTTAGCTCACAATTTATTTGTGCATCAGTCACCGTCTACAATCACTTTTATGAAAAGCCAGAGTACATAAACTAAAGACTTACATTTCTATTACACTCCAACCCTAATAACAGTTGTTGGTCATAAAATCTAATATCAAACCAACATGAGTTGACAACGTGACACAAAGACCTGACATTTAATCAAACAATTACGGTGCCTCGAAGGGGGCATAACCTACAGAACATCACAGTGTGGATACTTGAAGTGGTAATTCATTGAAATGTAATGGGACTAATTCAAAGTGAGACTGAAACAACTTTATTGATCACAAAAGGACTAATTTATTTATAGCCTGCAAGTTGAAAAACTCCCCGGTGAAGGAGATATATGGCAAATGCTGCTTAGTCAGTATGAAAAACAGCAACTAGCAATAAACAAAATAAATATTTGTTAAAGTTGATAGTTTTTTTTATTGTAAATGGGAGATAATGTTTGAACTGTGTGTTTGGCACAGATGAAAAAATAGCCATTGCACTGATTAAATTCTCATGAATAGCTCATGGCCTCATGTGCAGATATAAACTACTGAGAAAAATGGAATGTTCAGCATATTTTCTACTGAAGCATTCGTTATAATAATTATGGTTTCCATGGTATTGCATTAGACTTTGTTGCAGACAGAAAAACTAATGTTTATCACTATGACAACAAGAAAAGTTCCATGTGTTTGCTTTATAACACGGTTCAGCAAAGTATTAAGCATGAAACTGTCTGTTTTTGTGCAATAAATAAGTCTTTAACACGTTTTTATTTTTGATTGATGTTGATTGATTAGGAGGGAACTGTGCACATTATTTATGGATTCCTGGATAAACCGCTTGCCTTGCTGGAGCGGCTGAACCTTTCTCGGATTAACACAGGAATACAGAGAATCGTGATGCTGCGTCCTGACACGCCACCACCAACCCTGCCTCCAGATGTGCAGACCCTCGATGTTGTGGCCCCAAATGTCACCATACCAAGTCAAGAGACCACTTACTGGTGCTACATCCACAAGCTGCCAGAAAATATGACCAAGAACCACATTGTTATGGTATAATTGCGTCTAAATACATTGCACAGAGTTTATTTACAAACTGTAGAGTGGGTGTAGTAGGTGGAGATTGTACACAAATAACTATTATTGTGCATCAACTGGGCCACACAAAACATGATCTGTATCATCATAAGGAAAATGTAGAGGCACAACAAGCACAGCACACCTAATAGCACACTGTTTAAGATTTACATTCACTTCTCATTATCTCAGACATTGATCTAGTATTAAATATTGTGATCAATGTGGAATGATGCATTGCAAAACGCATAGAAAATAATCAGATATGGAACTGTATTGCACAGTATAGTGCAGCTGAGTTAAAACTTTAAATTTAGTGAAGTTACGTGTCTGGAACAGCGATATTGTCATACCAATAAAAGGCCCATAAAACAGCATGATTCCTGTTTAATCCCTTTTTCTTCCTCTTGTTTCTGTCAGTATGAGTCGGTTATAACTCCAGGTAATGAGGCCATTGTACATCACATAGAAGTGTTTGAGTGTTCTCCGGATGTCCGAGATGTACCTGAATACAGCGGCTCCTGTGACAACAAGATGAAGCCAGGCAAGCTCAACTTCTGCCGCCATGTTCTCGCTGCATGGGCTATGGGTGCTGAGGTATGATGGGATACAGACACCCACACACATCCTCCACACCACAATGAAAATGTACACTCTTCTACCATAAGCCAAGTCATCTTCAACACTTACCCCAATCATAACTTTTATGATCCTTGAAAGCTGCCCAGAGACGACGAGGCCATCTGCCACAAAAGCCCTCCTTTAGCAAAAGCAGATTTCATAGAACTGATTATCTGAAGAATAAAACTACACACAAACACTATCACACAAAACATAATAAACCTGTGCATTAAAATCGCAATAAGTGATGCCAGTGAGTCTAATTTTAAAAAAGAGTGCTTGTACCTATTATAAGAGATAAACAAAAACTCCTACACCAGTAATAACCAAGCCACAGCAGAAAAAACCTTATAAAGATGATCCCACACACAGCTCAAGTCTATTAAGAGCTCAGAGACAGTCTGTATGTGGGAAGTACACTCACATGCAAATATCCAGAAACTTCTTTACTTGGTTGCACACATTAGCAACAATGAAAAGCACTTATTTATGCAGATGAGGAGGTTCAAAGAGAATACACTGCTTTAAGGGCAGGGCAGCGAGTTGAATCACATGCTATGGACACCCACAAGTCACTAATATTTCTTGATCTTACACTACCTGAGGTGTGCAAAACTGTGATGAGACCAGCCATGTTGTTTGGTCTAGAGACAGTGTCACTGAGGAAAAGACAGGAGGCAGAGCTGGAGGTAGCAGAAATGAAGGTGCTGAGGTTCTCTTTGGGAGTGACCAGGATGGAGAGGATCAGGAATGAGTACATCAGAGGGACAGCACAGGTTTTGGAGATAAAGTCAGAGAGGCCAGGCTGAGATGGTTTGGACATGTCCAGAGGAGAGATAATGAATATAAAGGTAGAAGGATGCTGAGTTTAGAACTGCCAAGCAGGAGGCTTAGAGGGAGACCAAAGAGGACGTTTATGGATGTAGTGAAAGAGGACATGAAGGTAGTTGGTGTGAGAGAAGAGGATGCAGAAGACAGGGTTAGATGGAGGCAACTGATTCGCTGTGGCAACCTCTAAAGGGAAAAGCAGAAAGGAGAAGACGACACTACCTGAGGCCAGTCTGGAAGATGTGACTGATACATCTGTGCCCAATGAGTTTGGGTGAGTTTATTTTTATTTATTTATTTAATTTATTTATTTATTCTTTACATTTTTAACAGTCTCCTCCTAGATGCACAAACTTAGTCCAGCAGTCACGGTGCATATGATCACTGTCAAAATCCCACCCTCTTGTCAGCTTCCCAGGGAATTTCACTGCAAGGCTCTGAGTCAGTGTGTTGTGTTATTTTTTGATCGTGTCATGGATCTTGTCAGTGGTCTCCTGTGTGGTGACAGTGGAGATCCTTCATAGACAAAGGTCAGTGTCCAAGACCTCCCTGCTGTTTTTGAAATCAGTAAACCGCTTCTTTACTTTCTGGCAAAGCATGCACCTCGTATCACAGCCTGGGCTCTAATCCAGCCTGGGTCCTCTGCTACATGTCATCTTCTTTCTTTCTCGTGTCTTTTGGTTATCATAACGAAGCACAGCGTGCCAAAGTATTCTTAAAAAAACATCACTGAACATCCTCCAAGAGCACTCTCCTGGGATTCATTTTCAAGTCCTGACATCCAACTTTCAATTATTCGAGACATAAAAACCACAAATGGCATTAAATTCAGTCTTTCAGTGTTGAATTGCATGTGAATGGAACAAAAGTTGGACAGCAATAAAGTTAACTTATTTTACCTTTTCTAATCGATGCTACCGCACGTCAAAGGATGCCACAACTATTTAGGTTTGTACTTCTAGTTTGGAATTAAACTTCAGTCTGATAAGATGAAATCAGCCAGCTTAGTCTACAGCTTCCAAGCAGTCAGCTGACCAGACAAGCAGCCGGCTGGTCACATAAAGCAAAGGGGACAGCAAATGTGAGCCTGTCACCATATTTCTCTGCTCTACTCCCCACTGTATCACAGCCAGCCTGGCCCCTCTCTGATAGGATTATCTGCCAGGCAAACAAAAACAAGGAGGATGCCTTCTGTGAGCTGTGAGCTGTGAAGACAAGATTAGGTGGGAAATATTCAGGCCTCTTTCATCACCTCTTAATAGTGTTGTTTCATTCTCCCCGGCACCATATCAGTAAGGAAACTAGAGAGAAAGAGAAAGAAGAAAGGGGACGTCAGAGTAAGTTTGGGAAAATAGCGGGACAATAACGTATGACACTGTCAGAATGCAAAAGAAGAAGTGCAAAAAAAGAGATGTGTGTCTGTAGAAAAGAACAAATCCCTAAAGACTTTACTGTTATTGCATTAAACAAATCTCTCTTCCTTTACAAACCCTTTGTATCTGCAGAAGCGGGCTAAGGTGCTTCTTTCTGAAATAGGTGAAGACACGTATGATAAAGATTAAATCAACATTCCAGGAGATAATCGAGTGGAGGTGTGACATCCACGGGGTTGGCTGTGATTCAAAAACTAATTTTCACTCTAATAAGCAGAACAGGCAGAATCCAGGGAGTAAAAGAACAAGAAAATATACCACAGTTCAACCACCATCCCAGAGGGTCCATCCATGTGAGAATACAACGTTTGCTCTCACCATAGAAATATTTCGGCAATATGTGTGAGGCAGCCTAAGAAAGACACAAAACCTTGAGAAACATTTGAAGGCTGAAGACAACAACACAGACACAGACTGTACTCCATGTTAAACCCATGTGTGGAAGTTCTTTGTTCAGTATAATAATAATTTTTCCAGTCAAGCGGCCTTGGTTTCACAGTCTTTGGTTCTGTGGGTGGTTGTGAGTTTGTGAGAAGGTTTTCCTTTATTTATAGAAGACAAATATCCAAAACTATAGAGGAGTATGCAGGGAAGCTGAAAGCTCTCTCTCATTTCACATAATGAACAAGGCCATTACACACAGTCTGACAATAAATAAATAAATAAATAAATAAATAAATAAATAAACGATAGTTTAGATCCTTCCAATTAGTACACAGACATGTTTAAGCTGCAAGAAGTTATTTTACTGTAACATGCAGTTAGCAGTATCTCATATTTTACTCACTGATGTAAGATGTAACTCTATTTCTGAAGGGTCAAATTTTCAGCCTGCATCAAACATAAGAAACAATAATGGAGACTGCTGAACCAATGACCGCTGGGTTTAGAACAGTCTAACACATGATTAACCCAGAAAGACCCAGTGCTACTTCTGTGTCAGTTCCCAAGACCTTTCTGAAGAGATTTATCACCATTTATTATTATATTATCCTCTGTATTTTGCATTTTTTGGTGAAAATCAGCTCACTGATTCTTGGGAATCTGGATAAAACAGGTCTTAATTTTGGAAAAAAAAAGTAGTTGAATGACAAAATATGAAGGTATATCATTATAGTGCAAGGTCTTGGCTGTTTGAATATGTACCGGTGCAACCTCCTCATTTTGTATTTTTTCATAAAATAGGCGTTTTTCAAGTTCATACTTTGTTTTTGTCA
>JAQQZY010000005.1:8194520-8206077 GCA_030068375.1 Ostorhinchus rueppellii
CACACACACACACACACACACACACACACACACACACACACACACACACACACACACACACACACAAAGCAGAGAAAGACATCTGTTAGACTGCCTGATAAAATCTCCAGCTGCTGTTGGTTTCAGACTAATGTGGCTGTACCTGTGTGTTGTTGTTTCAAACCCTGCAGCCTCATTAGGCACATGAAGACTTTATCAGCCAAGTCTCAGACACATATTAGGCCTTTTCATGCACTGTCAATAATTATGAAAAGCGCCTTAAACAAAACATAAATAATCAAGAGTGTTTTAGTTGAATAGATGTCTTTGAAATGAATGTACTGCACACAAAATGACTGTCATGCATACAAAAAAGATACAAGAAAGGATAATCTATTGTTTAAAGCATTGGTAATTTCAAAGTCACTTCTGTCTAAGATCATTTAAAGTTGCAAAGTTCAGTGCAGCTGAAAACCAGGTTTGGGGGACTTTGCCTAAAATAACCATTGTACTTTCTTTATTTCTTATAGATGATCCGAGTTCTAAGGAAAATGACAAATGTTTTACCTGTAAGTACAAATTTAATGCATCTCAGAGGGAGGGTATGAGTTAAGGGAAATGACAAATTTTAAGATCCAAAGATGTCGAACCACAAAGAAACAATTCTGCTTATCAAATAATGGTGTAAAACTATGGAACCGACTGAGTGTTGAAGTGAAACAATGTCCAAACATAAAAAAGTTTTAAAACAAATATAAACAAATGAGTTTTACAAAATACAGAGAGGACAGGGCATGAGGGGGTGGGGCACGGTGGTCTACTGATGATGGGGCTTTATATAGAATATTACTTCCTTTATTGATATTTTTGATGATTGTTTGTTTTTGTTTTTTTTCTTCTCATAAAAGTCATAAATTTAAATGGTATTTTTATATTAGCATAATTATCAAAAATTTTGTGTTACATTGTTATGTTATTGCCATTGTTATTGGTATTAAATGTTATTATTATTATTATTATTATTATTATTATTATTATTATTATTATTATTATTATTGTAAGATAACAATTGCTATTATCTACGTAGAAACCACGAGGAATAGAGACTGGGGATAGGAGTCTATAAGTTTACACTTCTTCCTGCTCCTTTTCGAGCATGTGTCATTTTTATTTATTTTTAATTGTATTATTACAACTTACATTGTTACATTGTTACATTACATTGTTTACCTATCCATATTTTAAGTATCACTATTGATATCTGGTTGGTTGGTCTTGTTTTGTTTTAATTTCTTTGTCGATATGTTCGAAATAAAATAAATAAATAAACAGCAAAGGCTAAGAGTATTATATTTTTTCATGTGCAGAGTTCGCATTCAGAGAAAATGAGAATTTTACCTCTGAATGCCAGTGACCCAAGTGGCTTTTCTCCTTCACATTTAAAATCAGAATAGCTTGGTGCTGTATAGTACACACTGAAAGGTGCCTCAATGGAGTGGAAATAGGGACAGGATGTAAAAATCAGCGCTGTGATAGAAAATTCCCAGGAGAAAGAAAAGATAAAAACCAGAGCAGATGTGTGCCACAAAGCAAACATTCACACTGGCCGCTGGCTCTCTTCAAAAAAAAATTAAACTGCAAGTAACTTTATAGGCTTTTGTTTGAAATGTGTTGCTGTTGCTGTCTTATCCTGCAGGGTGACGTCCTCATAACAAAGTGCACTTACAACACAGAAGACAGAATCAAGCCCACAGTGGTGAGCAGCACACTATTCATATTCACACAGCGCCCAAGTTTACCTTCAGCAATAATCGGTTAACCTTGAGCATTACACCATATTCCCTCTACTCTCTTAATCCCACCTCTCCCGTCTATGAATGATATTTTTGCCTTTCTCTACATTTTCTGCTAAACGTCTTCCTCTCCTCAGGGAGGTTTCGGCATCATGGAGGAAATGTGCGTTAACTACATTCATTACTACCCTCGTACTCAGCTGGAGCTGTGCAAGAGCCACGTCGATCCACAATATCTCCAAAAATACTTTAACTTCATTAACAGGTGCATTTTCAACCATCTCCTTTCCTAAAATCATTTTCTTGTTCCTCATGTCCTTCACTCTCTTTCTCTCTCTTTAATTCTGTATCTGCCTCTCTATTGCCTGTATGACAAAGCAATTTTTGTTTTCAGTATTCATGCCTTCACCCTCTACCATTTGCTGCAGGGGCCCTAAAGTGGTGATTACTTCTTTTAATCTCCAGAACTAGATGCTTTGTACTTTAAAGTGAAACTGTTTTCTCCAAATGCCAGTTGTAACCACTTTTTCAATCTCAGCCTCCTTTCTCAATCTCACTCTGCCTCCTCGTTTTTTATCGACTTTCCTCCAACCTTTCTGTCTCACTCTGCTCCCTCCATCCCATCTCTGCCTGCAGGTTTCACGGAAATGACCAGTGTGTGTGCGGTGAGACAAGTGTGACGGACCAGTATTCTCAAGTACAGTGGGATATGTTCAGTGGAGAAGTGCTGGACTCTCTTTACAATACAGCCCCTATATCCATGCACTGCAACCAGTCAACTGCACGTCTTTTCCCTGTGAGTCTCAAATCACACACGTACATACAACAGACTGCCAAACCACCAATTAAACCAGTTCAAAAGCAGTCAGGGTAGACGGATAGGCTGGACAGGCAGCTTGTTAACTTGTAATATACACATACACAGTCTATGTTTTGATCAGAGCAAGTAAATCAATTGGAGTTCAGCGCTGTGTAAAGGCATTGATCTGGGTTTTTGCCAAAGGAAAGCTTTCTTCTTGATGTGCAACATCAATTGCACAAGTACAAGCTCCAGCACTACTACTGCCACTTAAAATGCAGTAGTTGGGCATGTTTGACAGAATTCATCATGAGCACAACTAGACAAGTATAACCGAAAGTGTCAGTGTGTTTAGAACACGGTTGTAATTTGAAGGATCAGGTCTAACAGGACATATAGAAAAATAATTCAGTCCAGAATAGGAGTACTTTAAAAGAATCATGCACAACAAATGCAAACCTGACAGATATTCATTCATTTATTGAGATGCTTCTTCAGGTAGTTTGACGACATGAATTTGATTAGTGGGTCTGAAACTTTCCAGCTCGTCTCACGTCGGTCATCAACAAATGAAGTTATGCTACAGTTTAGTCAAGCTGTCTTTCAAAGTGCTGATATAAAAAAAATAGATAAATAAATAAATATTTTTAATGTAGCTTCAGGGTTGGCAGTTCGGAGATTATGGATAAACTGTGATGGGGACTCTATCGTGCATGAAATAAACGCCAAGTAATGAAACAGTCAGAATCACAATTTGAGTCTTCATATTATTTATGCTCCAATTGAAGGGCAGTAGTTGTCATTTGGAAGTGGTATATTTTGTGTTGGATGATGATCAATGCAACAACCATATATCAGTATTTTTTTCCTCAGAAAGGGAAAAGAAAAATGTGTGAAATTCAAGGAAAAACAACTCCCTGCTGCAGTAAAAATAAGCTCCTTCAAGTCAGAGCTTTGGCCAAATGGAAGCTGCCATCTGCTGAGCCTAATAGGAAAAAGGCATTCAAAGAATACACAATGAAAAAAGAACCTAACAAGAACTTATTGCTGACCTTTCCATATGCCAAAAGGCAGACAAGCAAGTAAATGTGCAGCATTATCTTCTCCAGTTCACCTTTGCCTTTTCTCCCATCGCTTCACACTGCCCCCCCCCTCACACTGCTGTGAGGACTGAAAAACACACACCTGTTTCTCATTTTCCCAAAATACAGATAATTAACATCAGTGTCACAAATATAAACCTCCACAGGATGTTATTTATAAAGGGAAAATGTAATTACAGTACTTTTGTGTTGCTATTTGTGTAACAGTTATTCAACTGCTAATGAGGTAATGGCTTGATCAAAATATAGAATGTACTGAATTAATGAGTCCAAGGGTAGAAAGTTCATAAATATAGTTCTTGATGATACACTATGATATACATTACATTGCCAAAAGTATTTGCTCACCTGCCTTGACTCGCATATGAACTTAAGTGACACCCCATTCTTAATCAATAGAGTTTAATATGACGTTGGTCCAGCCTTTGCAGCTCTAACAGGTTCAACTCTTATAGGGAGGCTTTCCACAAGGTTTAGGAGTGTGTTTATGGACATTTTTGACCATTCTTCCAGAAGCGCATTTGTGAAATCACACACTGATGTTGGACCAGAAGGCCTGGCTCTCAGTCTGCGCTCTAAGTCAACCCAAAGGTGTTCTTGTCGGGTTGAGGTCAGGATTCTGTGCAGATCAGTCAAGTTCATTCACACCAAACTCTTATTCCATGTCTTTATGGACATTGCTTTGTGTACTGGTGCACAGTCATGTTGGAACAGGAAGGGACTATCCCCAAATTGTTCCCACAAATTTGGGAGCATGGAATTGTCCAAAATCTCTTGCTATTCTGAAACAAAGCAGGTGAGTGAATACTTTTGGCAATATAGTGTATTTGATCAATTATTCACTGACCACCATGCAGTTACATCTCAATAAAACTTGAACCAATGGGGCCCCCACTTTTTGTTATTTGAGATTTTAGTCCCACATGGCACATCAGATGTGAAAAACTATAAAAATCTCTTTCTCCAGGGAGACTGGGAAAAACAGCCTGTACCAGTGGTTACCTCTGTCCTTGAAAAACCTCACTACTCCTGTGAGGGGAGGACGCCTCCCACCAGTCCACCTGCTGTACCTGCAGTCTGAGCTGCAGGGCTTGATGGGATACCTCAGCCTAAGGTGAAGGTCACTAACCTGGGGAGATTCAAAGTTACCCCTGACATACAATAATGTGTCCCAGGCTTATGTTTGTATTTTGTTAAATGTTACTGTGTGTGTACTTTTGACTTCTAAACTTATATAAACTGTTTTCTCAGTACATCTAAGTTAATGATGGTGATATTCTCAAGTGTTTTAAAGCATCATTTCTGAGCCCAAGAATTAAGATTGACATGCAAATAAAAAAAATTAAAAAAAAAAAAAAAAAATCACCTGCTGTGTCACTTAACATGAACATCCTCATACTCCCTCGTGTTTCTTTTTGCTTGTTTATCCTATGAAATGTTTATAAGATGAATATTAACTTTCACTGTATAATAAACTTCAGTGATAATCATAGGCAACTAAAAAAGTAAAACAAAATAAATACAAATCATGATAATCACTACTGCTCAGCTACTTTTGTGGGATCTTGCATATTTTTCTTGTGATAAAAAAATATATATCACACAAATGTTGGTTGTTAAAAGGAAATTTATTAAAACATCAACTGTTTTGGACAGAATAAATAAAGCTGTTGCTGCATAAAGATTCGATTTGGACTGGTGCCTTTCACAGTTCTGTGTTCTTACAACTGGTCAAAATGTATTTGAAGACAAGAATAATAAATGCAGCGTCCATTAGCACAGATTAGAACAGAGAAATCAATACTCTTTGCACTTCAGTATTAACCCAACTTCATTTATATCATTAAGACTTTGGTACATTTAAATGACATTAAATAAAGAAGAAAAATGTAATAAACCATCTTGGGGGAAAAAAGCAACCTCTGAACATGTGGTGGAAAAGGGCCAGTTTTGACAGCGTTTTATCAGTCTCCTTCCCATATAAATCTTGCATTAACTAAAGCTACTCCTGAGAAAAACCATTTCAATGATTAATGGTCTTTTGGGTGGAATCGATGAACCATTTCAAATTAGCAAATATTTTGAGCTGAACATGCAGCAACACACAACAGAGGCGAGAAGTAGTTCTACATACAAAACGCTTGTTCAGATAGACGCATTGTAGACCTGTACTCTGGCTTCATTTCATTTCACTGAAAGTGTGCAACTGCAAATGGACGTAAACATGAACTGCAAATATAATTCCATGTAAAGGTTAAAAAGATCAAAACTACATATAGTAGTTACAATTGAGCAAGTAAACACTGATGTAAACTGAATTATCATGTTGGTCTATAGATGTTGTCCATTTGCTCAGTTTTTATATAAAAATTAAAAAGGTACCAGCTTTAAAAAAATATATATTAGAACATTTATTCCATCTTGTTTCAAAACCTTCTACAGATTGACATTGTGTAAAGTTTAACAGAAGACATCTACACACATTTTTAAAGCTGTACTATCAAAGAGACTTTAATTCTTTGTTTATGCAATGCAATACTAAAAGCTACTTGTCTTTTAATATAGTTTTTATTATATACAGTCTTTAAATGAATAAGCACCATAATCTGAAGTGTAAAATCCACTTATTAATTAATGGCTGACTTCAAAAAGCTTCTAGAAACTGTATTTTAAAGTTTAATTTCTACAGCATTTATCAAATGGACCAACATACAGAAGTCCATCCACCAGTACTATTGCTTCTCTAAACATCCATGTCAGCATTTCAAAAGGTTTAGCACTGATTACTTTCCTGTTGATACAATCTCAACAGTTCCTACTGCTTCATGATTATTCTAGGTAGACATAACTTGTGTTGAGACTTCTAATTTTATGATCTACTTCACAGCAAGCAGCTGCCAGCGTCAGCAGCTATGAAGCATGACTTAAGCAGCAAAATGTATTGTCTAACCTCTTGCACCACAGTTAGTGTGACATTGAATCTGTTTAAAAGAAATATAAAAAAAAAAGCAAGTTTGCATGATAGCAAGCAACATTAACTGTAGATTAATGCTACGCTGCACAGCAATGGGGGACAGACAGGAAACAAAGGAGGGGGTTTATCAGGAACAGCTGCTTTCTGATAACTGTCGTCTTTTTTTCTGTCATTCTTCTTCAGCAGTGTTTTGTACCCGGTTGGTACATAGAGCTGCAGGATATTTTCCCCCCAAACACTGAGGCTGTCTGCTTAAGATTTAGATAGCATTGAGCCAAACGAAAGCATAAAAGTCTGTTTTACTCACTTTTATCAGCACACACATCAGTCGTCATAATCTGACTCAAACTGCCTGCAGGCCTTACAGAATGTGAGATGACTGTTCCCCACTGTACGCTCACAGGACACTGCTCATGGACACGTTATCCTCACATGATGAATTAAAGGTCCAGTGTGTAAGCTCTACAGGGATTTAGTGAGATGTAGTAATAGAAATGGGATAAAATATTTACAACTTTTTTTATTACTGTATCATAAAAGAAGAATTCCTACCTTGTGTCCACACACAGGCTATCTTAAATAGGCTGTATGTAGTATTTTCACTTTTAAATATGAGAATGTGACCTAAAATGATCAATAATACTAAGAATTAGGCGTTTGGAGGTTTTACCAAAGAGATGTAAATGTGTTGGATTGAAGAGTCATCCACCTTCTTCATTTTGATTTTACTTTGCTTTGTTTTTCCTGAGCTCATAGAAAAGTACATTTCTCTCTCAAAATGATCATTTAGTTGATTTAAGATCTCACCAGGTGGCGTCATAATTTCCTAGCGTTTGGATACGACGTTAAAGATCATCCCAGACGTCGTCTGATTGTTATGGAACCAACACTTCTCACAAAGCGACTTGTTTTCTCGGATAAATGAGCCTGTTCTGCTATAGAAGTGCAACAAAACAGATCAGACTCTGCCTCTATTCGA
Organism: Ostorhinchus rueppellii; assembly: GCA_030068375.1. Lineage (NCBI taxonomy): Eukaryota > Metazoa > Chordata > Actinopteri > Kurtiformes > Apogonidae > Ostorhinchus > Ostorhinchus rueppellii. The sequence continues at coordinate 8,202,148 of JAQQZY010000005.1, forward strand.
AGATCAAAGGTTGTGATGTAGTTAAATGCTTAAAGTTTGGAATCTTGCCACTTTAGTTTATCAATTTTGACTGAATTACAAGTGATCATTTTTGTCTCATTTTTGAGTCGATGTGTGGTTAAATTCTGCTTTTTATCATGGTATTATTTTAAGCGATTCCATTGTCCAGCCTCCCTGGTCACATGATGCATTCCAGTGTGTTAGGATGTTTAGAGATTATTTCTTTGCCAAAACACTAGAATGGCCAATGTTTATTTTCTTGTCAAAAAGCACAAAAACCAGCATCTGTTACTCAAATGAGGGACTTTTGCAGTTTTAGCAGCCACCATAGGTCAGGGTCAGGGTGATGGCAGGGCAGTGCAATGTGCAACTTCTCCAGTATTTGTCACTGAATCTTACACACTGAACCTTTAAAAGACAAGCAGGACAGTGCAACATTAGAAAATCCCCACAAATAAAGGCATGTTTCTGTCACTGGCTAAAATATGAGCCAGTTATTTAAAAACAAAACGATGGTATTTAATTTGAGTCAACACATACATCTGTCATCATTATTTAATCAAACATTATCCCAATTAAAATTCTAAGCTTAAGAATTGCAATGTACCAATGGCCCAGTATGCATGTGTTGCCAGGCAACATCGAGGTAAACGGAAAGGAGCTCATGAGGCTGAGTGGGGAGTTATAAAATAAAATACAAGATAAAGAATCTGTGGCCTTGTACAGGACACTTAAACTCATAAATGTGTTTCTAAGGCAACTGCTGTAGAGGTAGAGGACTGTCCTCAGACCAACTATGGTAGCTGCTACTTTTTACCAAGACAGATAAACACATCCAGCATAAACTAGTGGTAAAGCTTAGTATTTTATTTAATCTTGTATATAATCTAATGAGGATTTGTTGTCTCTAGTGTTTGACAAATGGAAAAAGATGCAAATTCATGGAAAACAAATCAGTTACATTGCTCTTCACATCTTCACTGTTGCTCAGGTGGTCCTCCTCAAGCATAGATGCCCTTGACACGGTTATTCTCAGGATCAAATGGTGATCTGATGTGGGCTTTGGCCTTGTACGTCACTCCCATCCTCTCAAGAGTAAATTCGCCGGTCTTTATGAAATCAGCACTCACCTGATAAAGCAAGAAGAGAGATGAAATGAACATAAAAGCCATGAAGATAGAAGGGAGGGATTTCAGAGTTTAGGAGATGGTGGAGATTAAAACGGTAAAAATGACATGACCAATTAATCCACATGCTTTGTGCAAATTCTTTCCATAAATGGCAGAGCGCTCCAGAACAGACAGTTTCACAGTGTTCATATTTGACACTGGGAATATTACAGAATAGAGCAAGAGCTATAAAATGCTGAAAGCAATTCATTCAGTCATGAGTCAATGTCAGCTCCCTTGTAACCCACAGAACTAATTTTCTCTGACTGACTCCCTTTTCTCCCCTCCAGCTCTTCCACTGATCTGTCACTCTCGTCTCTCTTTCCCTCTTTCCCCACACAGCTTGCCCTGATCACCATTTGGGTTTTTTTTTTTTTAGTACATCCATGTTGAAAGGTTTAGTGAACAAATGTGCTGCAACTGAAACGCCATCCCCTTCACTGGTGATCATGAACTAGTGGAGTATGGCCCATGTCCAAGTCCACCAAATCTCCAATCCACTCGACAGAAGATTAGGAAGTTCAGAAAGTGAGAGGAAGAAAAAATGCTTTGTGATATTTAGGATATGGAAGATTTTCCCTTTTACACTGAGGTAATCTCAAACTGCACAAACAACCTGATACAACCTTTTTCCTCCAGTCAGGACACTGCTCTTGAAGATGCAGTGTGTGTTAGTTTTTTGGTGCCATTGGAGGAAATTCCCTAATTACCTTTCAATATATAGTCTTGTGTGGATTGTGTATTTGAGTTGTAGAAAATCTACATGTTCAAGGGCTCATATTTTGCTAGACCTTATTTTATCAGTCTTTGGTTAATTTATTTGTGTATTTGGACCTTGATAGTTCATAAAGTTTGAATTTGAATCCTCCAGGTGCTGCAAAGCTGTCTTTATATTCATTTTAGCAAAAATCGAATGGATTTCTACAATCTGTTTTAATTCCTTCTTAATTTGTTATGTCTATAAGTTATAATTAGTTACATCACCACAATTGCACATACAAGGTCCAGACTTCAGACGAACATTTCTCTGAGTATGTCATAATTGTTTGTCAGCAGCAGTGGTTGTAGTCCATACTGAAAATATGTCTAAACTTTGAGCCGATTACCTTAAATGTTCAGCTGTTGGTTGAATGGGACAGAGCAGCACAGCCAACAACCTGGAGTGGGTGGGGCCTGAAGTGGCTCGTGTGCATTTAAAGGGCCAGTGTTCAAAATGACCTTTCTAGTGTCATTACTCAGAAATAGGTTTGAATTTGAACCTGTGGAGTTGAATTAATGAAGAATTCAGACCCAAGCAGAGCATTTACAGTTCATGTCGACCACAGGGACATGTTTTAAAATGCATAATTCCATTTAAAAACAGCAAAATATGACCCTTTAATTGGCAGGTATAATTACCAATCACTGTTCAGATTCTGTCAGAAGTGACTCTGCTGCTGTAGTCTGGGGCTCAATGTAGAGACTTAGAAGCATCTTTGAAGCTTCACTTTTCACAGCAGCAAGAAATGATTCATGTCTTTACATTTAGTTTTGTGGTTTAGACTAAGATTGTAAAAAAAAAAAAAAAAAAAAAAAAAAAATGTTGTGCTTTACCCCAGGTCCTGCAGCTTCAGAGATTTTTCTTATGTCCTGTATTCTGCAACTGTATTTCCAGAATTATCCCTCCTTACTGAACTGCCTCCTTAGCAGAAATTTGAGCATAATTCTCTGGTTAAGTGAATGTTCTAAGTCACTGATTACCCATATGTTTAAGGGTCTGCTCACACTAATAGTCTAGTAACAAAAATATGTTAACAGTAATATTCTAATCCAGCCTTTTTCAAACTCCCAAAAAGACTCAGGAACACTTCAGATTGGCTCTTCCACAAATGTAGCTAACAACCCTTGACTGCAACCTTTTACAAGTCAGAATTAACTAAGAGTGGATGAAGCCTTTTAACACTAGAAAACATATAATGGTAAAAAGTACTAAACCGGAGATTGAAAAGGTGCTGACATTTTATGGGTGCCATCGAAAGCAGCCTGTATGAAAGCATGTACTACAATCTCTTTTAGAAAAATTCATTGCATCTCAGCCTCTGTGACGGCAGCTTTCATACTCAGCGTGTGGCCATTTAGAAACCGCAGTAACACTTAAACTTGTAAATTGCACCAGCAACACTTTGTTCTAATGTCTGGAGTAAAGAACAATTTTCACAAGATACTGACAGACGTCCTTGTCAAACACCACTAACGTATGTTCAGCACTCAGTCTGACTGAAAATAAAATAATATGGATAACATCACTTACATCCACTTAGAGATCATGTTCAGCTCTAACAATCTGTCTTCGGTGACCTCATCTAGGTGGACAATGACCACCAAGATGCAATGTGATCCAATCCCTCAAACCACTTCCTGTGGTGTTCCGTGATGCATTTCACCACATATTTTTCATAGTGTAAACAGTTAAAAGTCGTAATTCTTCCCTGACAAGGACATAATCAGATAATACATCATCAGAGTAGGAGATGGGGGTCTTTTTGGAGACATCATGCCAGTGTTAAACCACATTTGACACCATCTCTCACTCCATTCTCATCCATAGATTAGCCTCTATTAGTATCACACAACACCTCTCAACTGGTTCATCTCATACCTCTCTGGCCACGCTCAGTTCAATCAGTTAAAAAGATTTACATCCCACTAGGGCTGCAACGATTACTCGGATTACTCGAATAATTCGAGTACAAAAAATGATCGAGGCAATTTTTTTGCCTCG
>JAQQZY010000005.1:8234355-8251557 GCA_030068375.1 Ostorhinchus rueppellii
GTGGTCAGTTCTCACAGATTCGGACATTGGCTGGGTCACCAGGAAAATGCTTCCACACACTTACTTAGGTCTGGGGGGCTGTGGGGAGACACTGAATTTGGCCTGGGGGTGGACTATTCCTTTACGGCAGCCATGATTAATATATTCAAGAGGTATTTATCTGTCCTTCTATCCAGACCTTCAGGTATTACTGCCAGTATAAAGTTTATATTTCTGCTCTTGTTTTACTTTCATCAGTATCTGTTATTAACTCATTCACTGCCATTGACATCTATAGACATCAATCGGGTTTCTTAATGGGGGAGTGGTCTGGTCTGGTGGAGCTTGTCGGTGAAAATTAGGCTTGTATTCATTGAATTTTGGTGTCGTACCGACCTGATCCTGTTTGGGGTGCATCAACACGACCAGTCTGTTTTTTGGTCAAAAACGGGTGTTTTTGCTGAAATCACCCTGTGTTCTACAGCCGATTACATAAGAACTGGAACAGCTAGAACCAAAATAATTTTTCCTAATGAAAGAAGAGAGCCTACACTTTCTTTCAATATGTTCCATGTTTATGTAGTCATAAAACTCAATATTCTGCGAGTCTTGAAAACTAATCAAAATTCTCCAAAACCGCTGGCAGTGCAAGGCTGGTTGCTCTGAAAATCCCTGGCAGTGAATGAGTTAAACTGTCTTGCACTTCATAAATAGAACATAAAATCATAATATTACACTTCTTTCCACATAGGTAAACTTTCAAACTTATGTGAAAAATCCTAACACATTGTTTCCAGAAAATTCTGTGTCGGTGAGGACTTTCTTGTAGTTTAATTACAATATTTTAATACCCATAAATTTTGCCTAGGCAAAAAAAAAAAATGTCTGAATGTGAATTACAAGACTAGAAAATTGATTAATTAGGACTGAATGTTTAGAGACTCTGGCTCTCACAGCATCTCTATAGAAGATTCTAGTCCTTGGACAAATGTGATTGATCACTGTTATACAGGGTGCTGTGAATACTTCAGAGTCTTCATACAGCTTAAATGAATAACTGTACATGAACACAGTATGCTGCTAATTTTAAATTAAGGTGCACGTTATGTTCAGTTTAATAAAGATGCTGCTTTAAACACAGGTTGCTGAAATCATGCAGCCTCCTGCCTGTGTTTGGTGGCTCTAGAAGTGGTTTATTGTTGGCTTTTGGTTCCTCCCGCATTTCATTCCTGAGAGGTCAGGTTAGAGCTGAATAAATGCACCCTCTGCTTATTTAGAATCCATTAAGGAAATTATGGTAAATGGTGAAAAATTATGATGGGCTAGGTGCTGAACAAGTTATTTTATGTTAATATACTGACTTTTCCCAGTGCATTCGGTTTCTCTCTCTATAGCTGCCAATTGTTTTACAAGACAAATGAACATATGGTCATCTATACGGTACATGTGTATACATGCACACAAAATTAACTTGCAGGAGTCTTAGCTCCACTGCCAATTTATTTTATTTTTTTTCATTCTCCAGGTACATGCCTAAAGAAAGTATCAACTGACACTCAGGTAAGCTATTATGGAACCCAACTGATACCAAACTCAGTTTAGAGTTAAGCCCCATATGCATAGAATTTGAAAAGTAACCCCTAGTGTAACAGGTTAATGCTGCACAATTGCACAGGATACATAAAGGGTTTTGTTTTTTTTTTTTAATTATCAATTTGAATTTAATAATGTTGTTCCCCTGTTCTATGTCTCTCATAACATAAGTGCTGAAAAACAGAAAAATGTTCCTTACTGTAGCTGTCATATATGTCATTTACCCAACTTCTTTTTGAAGGATTTATGGACTTTTGGTTATTTCAATGTTTATTCAATCTACATTATAACATAAGCCTATTATCACAACACCTCTATGTTTGCTGAAGAGAGCATTTGTGATGGAATTTTGTGTTTACAAATTACATACATGACCAATTCGTACAGGATTAACACAGAGATCCTCCAAAATTAGAACAAATTACCAGAGGTCTAGTTATTACAAGTCCCATACGAATAGGGCTTTAGGCTTAGAGTTTGTCACATTTTGTGTGTGTAGATAAACAGTATCTGCATACATGTGCGTTTATTCACCTGATATCGTATCCATACATATCCTTTTCAGGGCGGCCATGTATGATCCAGTGAGCCAGTTCTCTTCCACAACCACCTCCCAGCATCATACCTGACAAAACAAAAACACCCAACAATAGCAAAGCTGGCTAACAGATCCATAGTTATGAACAGCACATACATGTACACACATCTTTAAAGAATACTGCAAACTCCTGCTGCAATAACAACCTGAAACATGTGATTTCTAAAGAGAGGATTTGCTTTTTTTTTTCCCCTCTTCATTTGAATTGACTGAAGGGCAACCTGACACCTTGAGCTCTGGAAAGCTGCATTTCATTCCTTTATACAGTTCTTAAAGAGTAAGCTATTCATCTGTGTGCTGAAAAAAAAAAAGTCTTCTACAGAGCAACATTTTTGCAAATGTTCATTTTAAAAGGATTTTAGTTCTCCTTTCTTTGCAACCGTAGGACTGTGTTGTGTGTGGACTGTGTTGGATGGCGTGTGAACTCATTTGTTCTTGGCCAGGTCTCCCTCAGAAAAGAAAAAGGGCTGTGTTAAATAAAGGTTAAATGGATAAATAAATTATCCATTCCAAGGACGAGGAAGAAGAAAGATGGGATTGTCATTGTGAGTAAATGCATGATGTCTGTGTTTGATTTGAGACGGCACAACCACACCAAAAGTAACACACTGTGCACCTAACAACATATAGACATGTACCAACAGAAATATGAAGTTCAATTCTGTATGTTCTCCTAAAGGGGTCATGAAATGCTACACCCACTTTTTTTCCCTCTTTTTCACATGCTCATGGACATAAAAAAAACAACAAGCATTACAGCAAGGCCAGTCGGGGGTTAAAGTATTAAACAAAAAATATCCATAAATAATGAAAAGGGTATCACATTACCCTTTCACTGCTGATATCTTTGCTTTTAAATCCAATCCATTTGTCCCATTTTCTATCAAACTCATCTTTTTTTAATCTTAAGGTATAAGTCATTTTTTCCATCACCCATATTTCCTGTACTACACCTAATCATTGTCTGTATCTCGGTGGATCGGTAGTGAGCCAGTTTCTTGTTATGGCCTTCCTGCCAGCCATGAGAAGAATTTTGACCAAGTAATTCTCTTCTTTCAGTACAACTGTACTAATATTTCTTAAATATAAGCTGGAACAATTCTTGGTAACCGTATTACCCAATACATTTATCACAGTTTACTTTGTCCCAAAATGGTTCAATTTTGGGACGACACCAGAAAATATGTGAATGGTTTGCATTTGTTTGACCACACTGCCTCCAACATGTTTGTTCTTTTAATACTCTACTTTCTAGACTATAAGCCGCTACTTTTTTCTCATTTTGAACCCTGCAGCTTATACAACGATACGGCTCGAGTATAGATTTTTATGGATTACTGGCCTCCAGGGACCGCTCTTACTTGAAGCGCAAAAGTGAGAGACAGGTTGAAGAGGTGATCTGCCGAGGAAGATGCTAGTTTCAAGATTAATTCATTCATACACCGTCATCATGGAAAACACATGAAGAAATGCATATGCATATATACAGAAGAAGAGGACTTCAGTGGTTTCAGTGGCAGGAGGAAGATGGAGACAGGGACCAACGACTTTTTTGGTTTTCTTAACTAGCCGTTTTACTGCTGTGTTACAGCCATGTTACAGGTGCTGTTTGGAAAAAAGCAGTGAAGGTATGTAAATAAATATTTTAATAATCTGTTTATCATTTTTCTGTGTAAATCTCTACTGTCACAGTGTGGACACCTGTGGCTTTTAGTCAGATGTGGCTTATAGCCTGGAAAGTACGGTAATTGCTTACTTATCTAAACCCACTTGTATTAGTCTTTGGTTCATTTATTTGTATATTTGGACCCTAACGGTTCATGAAGTTTGAATTTGAAGCCTCCAGGTACTGCAAAGCTATATTTATATTCATTGTGGCAAAAATTGAGAGGATTTCTGCCACCTGTTTTAATTCCTCCTAAATTTGTTATGTCTATAACTAGTTGTGTCTAAAACATTTGCACATATAAGGTCAAGATTTCAGACGAACATTTCTCTGAGTACGACAATTATTTGTCAGCAGCAGCGGTTGTAGTCCATACTGAAAATATGTCTGAAAACTTAGAGCTGATTACCTAAAATATTCAGTTGTTGGGTGAACGGGAGAGAGGAGCACAGTCAGCAACCTGGAGGGGGCGGGGCCTGAAACGGCTCAAGTGCATTTAAAGGGCCAGCGCTAAAAATCACCTTTCTAGTGTCACTACTCAGAAATAGGATTAAAGATCCCGCGACCCGGCCCCGGATAAGCGGAAGAAAATGGATGGATGGAGGATTAAAGATGGACCTGTGGAGTTGAATTAATGAAGAATTCCTACCCAAGCAGATAATTTACAGTTTATGTAGACCACAGGGAAATGTTTGAAAATCCAGAATTACATTTAAAAAACAGTGAAATATCCCTGCTTTACTTCCCTGCATGAAACAGAAGAGAATACAACCGAAGGGGCCAGACAAGTTCAATAGACCAGCTGAGCTTTTCTCCTTTCCTAGAGCCACTATATGTCATACAACATACACAGCATGGTTTTGACCTTTGTTCTGACATGATTTGACCTCAGCTCACAGCTGGTCCTGAGAAATCTGACCTCAGTGGCAACACTCATAGGGTTTATTTCAACCCAACAAACACAAACAAGAGACTCAATACTCTATAAATCTAGGCCATAATGTGTTAAGTTTATGAGCATCTCCATTTAAGCAACAGCCTTCTAATGTGTGTTTGTGGTGTGTATGCATTAATACACTGCTGTATGTGTTACAAGAATGACATCAATATGGAGCAGCGTGGCTGGTGTGTCCTTGCATCTGTCTCTCATCCCTGTCCCTCCACCTCTCATCACCACTCATCTGCAGGCACTGTCACTCTGAGCCAGGCCTGAATGGACATTTAAATGGTGGATAGACAGACAATAGGATGGACATAGACATAGAAAGACACAGAGAGAAAAGTGGGAGGGGATGATGGAGTTCTCCCAAGACACCGCGGAGACAACGAGCAAAGCGAGGTGGCACTGATGAATGTCACCCGAGATAACCATGCTGATGTGCGAGCATGTATCTGCCAGTGAACCCTCTTGTTTGTGCTTCCACTCATCTTGTCATTCTCTCTATACTTCCTATTTCACTTCACCACTCTGTGTCTCACTCTATCATTGTTCCTTTATGCTACGCAAACATTTGTTCCTATCTCTGTCATTATCCATCATCACCCCCCTCCCCGCTCTGTTCTACATTGCTCACAGACTCGCTTTAGATATGCATTATCTCTCTTTTCTGACATTTACAGTGATGCCACAAGCTATTCAAAAGATGGCTTTTAAGTGAAATAAAACACATACATACATACATACATACATACATACTACTATCATCCTGGACTAGAAACAGTGTCCTCCTCTATCAAAACAAATGTGATGATATAGAGGTAAAAAGATGTCCACACAGCAACTTGGACTAGATCTGACTGAAAAGTGAATGTTCTACATGAATAGTAAAACACATCATGCAACAGCCTTCCTTACACATTACAAATGGTTCTGAGAAATTGAGACGTTTTAACTGGCCAATTTGGTACCTACAGTTGAGGAATAGTCCCATCTCCACATGAAATGATCTCAACAAGTTGACAGGACCAATATTTTAGATTAGTCATTTTGGAATACAATAGCCTTACAATCACGTTGTGTTGCCTATGATGACAGGAAGCCCAGGACCACACTGCATGATGGGAAATGAAGTTAAAACAGGCATTTACTAACTTCAGTCCCTCGCTATCAGTATGGATATGACCCCACAGGTCAACGCACCAGTATGAATATATCAACATTAATGTCATATCTGTATACTTACCTCAGCAAAACGAATATGATTTTATTGATAAAGCACTGCTAAGGCTCGGCATCTTTAATATTTTTAATGGCATTGACTGAATTCTTTAGGTACTACAAAGTATCAAAACATGCCAGGTATCATTTGAGAGTAATACCTAAGGACCAAATCTAATCAGTGTCACTTTTTATGCATTTTTATTTAATGATATTACTTAAAACAGACAACTTCAAGTAAATATGTTTATTTATAGCTGCATCTGTGGTGCATCTCTATTACGTCTTTATTAGATTAAGGACCATCTGTCGGTCAGTTCCCATTAAATATGATATCACGAGAAAGATTAGACAAAATATCTTTAAATCTGGTCCAAATGTTCACAGCATGAGTAGACTATGATCTATGGAAAGCAGACGCATCTGACTAAACACATTATTGTAATTTATGTTGTTAACCTCCTTTGAGTGCAAATGAACGCATAATTTGTGCAATCTTCTTGTTGTTAAAATCGGAAGTTGGCACAAAAAAAACATATTACTTGCTGGTAAATGTGTGAACAACCCCCAGCCCCCTAAGCATGACTAGAATGGTGGAAAAAGTTGAAACCTTAAATGTGCAGTATTTAATTTCTGCTAATAGAGCTTTCTAAGACAATACAAAAGCAGTATGAAGATGTGAATTACAGCACAAATGCGGATGAAATCTATCAGGCGGAAATGATGTTTACAGACAATACAATGTATTTATGTTTTTAGATTAGGTTTAGTGACATATGCTGTCATTAAGTCTTTCTAATAAAAAAGTGCAAATTACTATGTTAATGTTAATGATGCAAGGCCACTGATAGGTGACCAAATACAATGGGTCATTATAATGAATAAAAATACTAACTATATCAATAAATGTTACGCAGGAAAAGTACTTTATTATACGTTTAATTACATGTGTGGAAAATAAACCTATTTTCAGTCACTTTACTCTGCAAACTCTATTGAATCATTAAAATGTGACATATCCATTTCACCGGCATCACTCCCATTTTGATGAGTACATTTAACCAGACTACTTTACAACAATTTAGGAAGCATTTAGGGTTTAAGAGCTGGTATTTGTGTAAAACTGCATCAATCCACTGCCTCCACTTTAAAGCCACTCTCTACTCCACACTGGAATATAGTCAGTGAAACTTTCACTATAACTTCAACTTGTGTTTCCTTACTCCTTCTGCCCCTTTCAAAACTGTCATTACCATCCATCACCATTTCTACCTTGATCTACGAAAGCAGAATTACTCCTCAAAGAGTACAGAGTGATGTTTTGCCACTAAATGCATCTGTGACTGCTGCTAAAAGCATTATGCTACTGAACTGAACTCAATAGATTTCTCATCCTTTATGGTGTGCCTTATAATGAAGTGAAAAGCCCAAGTTTGCCATTATATCAAGGAAGGTGTTCATCATTGTGATTACAAGCAGGGTAGTGACAGAGTTGTGTAAAAGGTACCACAGTTAAAAGAAATTAAAGTATAACTACAATAAATCAATACACTCAAAAGGGAACGGCTCAGTGTGATTGTTCTGACACCAAAAGTAAGTAAGTTGAGGTTGCCAAGCAACAAAATGCAACTTCAGCCAGTAAACAGGGTAAAGATTGCTTGGCAACTGAAATGAAACTCACTATATTATATTAAACAACAGGAGATTTAAGATGCAACAGAGTAGTAAATGCGTGCACTTTGATCTGATGGCTTTTAAACTGGAGCTCCTATTGTCTTCTACTGCCAGGCCATGAGACAGTGTTAAAATGCCCATCAATATTCCTCTGGTGGCAGATTCTAGATGTGACAGGGGTCATGAAAACTGCTTATTCCATTCTGATTCAGGCCCTGTTCCAAATAGAGCATGACTAAAATATGTGAGATATACTGATATTATTCGTGTTTTATGAGGATTCTTTGACCATGTATCCAGCACATTCAGAATATGCATCTTATCTACCACAAGTGAAAAGAAAAGTACAAATTTCTGGTCAAAAACAGATGCGTCTTCTTTTAAACATTATGCAATGGAACACAGAACTTTGGATATGCATGAATATCAAAAAGCTTCAAAAATGGACTTTGAAGAAAGAGGTAGACCGTGTTCTAACAGCGGAAAGTCTGTCACTGATGGAAAATGCTGGAAAAAAACCTTTTCTTAAATCAAGGCTATCACAGCTGCATGTGAACAAGAATTATATTATGTTTGTTTTCATCAGCTATGCAAACAGCATAGTAGGGAAAAAAAAAAAATGTTTTGTGCAAGGTAACAGTCACAGACAGGAAGATTTGTGAGTTCATGTGTGTGCTCATCTGTGACAGAATGAAAAAGGATCTGTCACAAGTAGAATCAGTGGGAACAAAAAAACGAAAACCATGTGGCAGGTGAAAGTAAATGAAAATATGAGAGACATGAACAACAACTCCTGCTTTGATTAAAAGCAGTCAGTAACTTTTTGTTTGTGAGCGTACCTGTATGACTAAGTGTGTGTGTGTGTGTGTGTGTGTGTGTGTGTGTGTGTGTGTGCACGCACGCACGCACGCACGCACCGGAAAATCCTTAATTATCAAGTCATTGCAACCAGGTGTGAAATCAGTGATGCTGGGCCCATGTCAATGAGCTCATCCCGAGACCACATTAATAGCAGAAACTGCTCAACGTGTCAACTCAATACGTATTTCACAACCATTACATTTGTATGAGCTTGGTATCACTTTAAAAAGCCAATTAAATTAAACAGTGAGCTCATCAGAATTTCTCCAAAAAATTATTTACCAAGCTGAATGAGATATCCTCAAGTGTTGAAACCCAACAGGGCCAGAAAACTAAGAAGGGCTACTATATTTGTAGAAGGTAGAAGTAACTGAGTATGTGCCTTTCATTTGGAAATCTTATACTACAAAATGCATAATAATTATACCTCTGTGGTTATTTTATCTAAACCATTTATTCACAGTATTTACACAGGATATGCCATATAATGATATATTTTGTTATCTGACTAATAACCAACATTTGGATATTGGATTTTGGTTATAATCGTGCAGCCCTTAATGACAATAATTTTAAAAGTATAATAATATAAGTAATGATAATAGTATTAAACTATGTAAACAACATTATTGGGCATATTTGAGAGTGAAACAAGGGGAAACTTTACATTTTCGTTTTTTGATGATTATAAAACATGATTCATGATTTATTTTCTGTTGATCTCTGATTTGCATGAAATAACCATCAATACTATTTAGCAAAACAGGTATTCATGTATGCATTGTACAATATTATGTAATAAGGAATAAAGGAAATCACTAGTTCAATGATAATAGAATACAGTTAGACAAAAACATGAATGCATTTCTGAACAAAAATCAGAGAAAAAAACATCTAAGAAGGTGTTCATTTAGTCATTCATTAGTCCTCTACTTCTCTGAACCTCTTATCAGAACAACCCTTGAACTGGACCGCCTGCTCCTTATGCAATAAAAAAAAAAGCCTTTATAAAACTATAGATTGAAGTTGATGTCAGTTGCTTGGCCCTTGATGCTGCCACTGACTGTGTTTTTAGACCACTAAGGTACTCACATTTCACCCATCTAATGTCAGAGGTAAACTTATATGCAAGTGTAGTAATGGAGTGACTCTGGTTGTTTCCATGTGTTTGTTTGCTCTCTGTGGACTCAATAAAAATGAAAAGCACTCCATTATTCATTTGTGCCTTGAAAGTGTCCACAGAGACCAGCATAGACTGGGTCAGAGTCTGGGAAAAACACTCTTGGGCCGTTTATTCTTGCTTGTTTTCGTCCTTGTTCTTTAGGCATCTACGTTCTTAGAAGACTCCTCTGACCCCTCGAGCTCGATCATTACATCCTTGCCCAAGGGAGTGCTCTACGCTACAAAGTTTTTAAAAGCCTACAACTCTCAATGGCAATTAGGGATGCAACGGTAAAGGTTTTCCACAGTTCGGTACGTATTGCAGTTTTTGAGTCATGGTTCATGGTTCAGTTCAGATGCAGAGGCTGACTGGAGCCCGGCTATAAACCGAAACAGAACTGGGAGCTGACAAAGAGCCTAAAGCAGGGGAGCCCAACCCTGGTCCTCGTGAGCTACTATCCTGCATGTTTTAGATGTGTCCCTCTTCCAACACACCCGATTCAAATGATGAGCCAATCATCAAGCTCTGCAGAAACCTGATAATGACCATCAGGTGTGCTGGAAAATGGAAACATCTAAAACATGCAGGATAGTAGCTCATGAGGACTAGGGTCAGGCACCCCTGGCCTAAAGGCTTATTAATGCTCGCTTTGCATACATAAATAGGTACATCTGCTTCTAATGTTATTATGTGTCACTGCCTTCGTACTTCCACGTGTGCTGTATGTTGGAATGAGCATTTCTCAAGCAATCCACCAGAGGGTGCCACTCTTAATTACCATACTGGATAAATACCATGAAAAAGAGTAAAACTTTTGAGAAAAAGAAGAAAGTCAACAATAACACACATGGCGACAACAACATAAGATTTTCTTCATCCTGCTCCTTTTCGAGCATGGGTGTGTACACGTTTGTTCACTTGATTATTGAATGTTTTGCTGATGAAATGCACAACCATGAGCAAAATGAATGAATGAATTAACAGAGGAGGTCTTACTAATGTGGATACTAATGTTAATATTTAGAAGGGCAGTTGTCAAAAATATACCCAGAGAGAACCCACACAGATACAGGGAGAACATGCAAACTCCACACAGAAAGGTCCCACCATCGACTGGTGTTGGAATCGAACCCAGGACCTTCTTCTTGCCGCACCACTGTGTCACCCTATAAAGTGCCACTATTTATGGAAATTATTCTGTTCACATCTCAACACTGCCTCCACTATTCCCAGTGATACTGCCCTGTCTGAATCCACAAGCTCCCGGAAAACGTACAGAAATACGTACATAATGTACACAGGGGACAGAGTGGGTGCAGCACACAGCCAGGGCTCTGGTCAGCTGTGCTCGGTGTACCCAGCCTGGGCTTCACATCTGGCTCCAACCACTGACAGTAGAATTTCATAAATCAGTCATCTTTGGAAATATAAATGCAAGTTGTCCAGAAATGTCATTTGAACATAACAAATGAGCCATACCGTATTTAACTGCTAGGGGTGTACCAATCGGTATGATGGTACAATGTGTGCCCATGCACCCCGAGTGACAATATCTACATTTATGAAGTCAACAACCTGTTCTCCAAATACAGTCACTTAGAAATATAGTACCTTTTTTTAAAACACAAAATGGGGATACAGACTGCTCTGGCCACAGCTGTGATGCTTGGAATTGTCTATCTGTTTCTTCTGTTTTAATCCCAGCAGCACCTACCAGCACTGTTAAAGCCACAGCCCAGGAAGAAACCTCTGACCTCTGGAGCTTCTCCCATCAGCGGTTTGTGGTCTGCTGTGAATGACTCTGAGGAAACACACAGAGATACTATGTGGGCAACACTGGCATTAAAAGCAAGACAAGTTCTCTCACAACTTTGGTCTGCTGAATAAAGAAATAAAATTCCAGTCTAAGTGAAATTCAGCTGTTGGTTAAAAGTGAACTTTACTAAGGTAAGGTCACAAGTGGAAATCTCAGAACAAGGTTTTTTTCCCCCAAGATATGAAGAAAAGTGGTCGAAGAGGAGACGTTTTAGGCTCATAACAACAATCACCATTTCATTTCCAGATCACATGTCATGATCATATTAGTAATATCACTTGTAACAATCTAATAACTAATTATTGGTTATATAAATAAAAACGGATTGAAATGAAATTGAATCAAGTCTGTGTTAAAAACCTCTAGAATTTGGATGGTCCATGATTATTTTACATTTGCGCACTGTGTACCCAGATGCAGACTTATTAGACAAGACCCCAAAGTTCAGGATTTCTGCCCATCAGTGCAGATGTGAGTTCAGGAGTCACAGATTCTGACTGAGGTTCCATTATATTATGTGCACAAATCAGACCTACAAGTAACAGAAATTTTTGTGGAAGCCTATTACAATTTGAGTTAGTGGCCTATGTATCTTGAATGAACAGGCTACACGTGACAGATCTAAGGGGTGTTACTACTTATCTCACAAAACAAGCTGTTATGGATCAATATGCATATATGCATACATATGGAACTGAACTGGGCCACCTTAACAAGTGTAAGATTAATTTGACCAAATCAATACATTTTCTTATTTGACAGGTTTCCAGCAGTGGGACTATCTCAGGAGAAATGACTGTTCAAACAGAGATATGGTTGTTTGTAAGAGTCAGGCACCTTGTTACAAATGCATGTCCATAAGTATAGAGCACTGTAAGGTATATTTGGAGAGGGGGGGGTTGGCTGTGAGTGAGCAAACAGTTTTCAATTTCATGTGTCTGGATGTTCCATCCATCATGGGCAGTGTTGCAAATCAATGAGCAGGATTGATTTATGAAACACCAGATTATTGTTTGAATTGTGTGTAAATGTGATGACATTTCTTGATTTGTTCAGTATTTAATTAACTCAAATGTCAATCAAAATCCAAGAAATGTCTTTGCATCCTGATAAATGTTGAAGTTCTTGTATAACAACAGGGAAAGCAATGTCAGAGATAATTTGAATTCACATCTCTATGTTCTTTTGGGTCCCGGTGGAAATGACACTAACCAGCTCCAAGTTTCCACATAGTTTTACATGATTATTGAGGACTAATAATTAATAAGTTAAGACACAGAGACACGGGTTTGGACACTCTATGCGTCCATACTGTGCTTCAATAGGTGTGGCTACATTTACAAAAATGCATATACTTTTCTCTAATATGAATGCAATAATAAGAGGGCAGAGCAATCCTTTTTCCTTTAATGCTGTTTTTAATCATATTTCAACCATCTGATTTCTTTATATCTGTAGGCATAACATGGCATGTCATTTTTTTCTTTACATCTCATGAATATTTATTTTTTTGCATTCATTCTGTGTTTATGCTTCCCTACTTTCGTTTTTTTTCCAGACTGATCTACCCTTCTGTGGTTTCTGCCCACTACATCAGATTTTGGGTTTCTACAGACTATGTAAATGAACATTTCAGCCGATTTGTTTCAGTTCATGAATCCATTCTCACTCTTGAAACTAAGCTGCATTATATTGTGATGATGAAAATTCCAATTTGACACAGTAAGTCCTGAGACAGAATAGTTACAGACCTGCTTGCTCATCCAGAGACAACCACCTTGACTGAAAGTCACAATTTGCTATAATCACTACCTCCTGTACAAACACTACACACAGATTGCTAGTTTTCATTTTTATGAGCAAGTGCAGTATGACAGAAAGAAATATTTCACAAATAGTTCACAGAAGAATGAATCACACTTATAAATTAGTCCACTTCTGATTTAAGAAGATCCCTGAATATCGTGTGTTGCCTGCCCTAGTGCATACCGTTGGACGCAGAGCACAAGAAGGACTAACAGCACTTACACAAATATTGGATGCGTCAGTGAATGCAGTATGTGTGTACCTGGTCCACAGACTGTGGACTTGATGCCAGTCTGCTCCAGAACAGGAACTCTGTTGATTGCTCCCTCAATATGTTGCATAAATACATCCCAGTCCAGGTCAAACAGGCTGAAAGCAAACTTATCCGATACCTGGAAAATTCAATGAACGCACAGAAAATACATGACAAACATGCTTTCTCTAAAACCAATATTTTATGACTAATACAAGCAAAAATCAATACAAATTAGAATAACTGTTACATCAAGTGGTTATGATACTATGTACTCTCAAAGATAGACTGATAAAAATATTTTAAAATTTAAACAGAATATTTCTTTGTTTTCAAAGTTTTCTCCTGATGGAAAACATTGATCCCGAATAAGGGCCTTATTTATAGTTGTTTGATGAAAATTTTTAGTAAATTTAGTCATAATGTAAAGAAAAACCTCATTTAACAAGACACTGCTGAGATTTCTAAATGGATTTTTGCATCTGAATCTGAATTACATGATATTTTGAAGTCTGGCTTCTTTCTAAATCTTGTTTTAAAAAGGAAAAAATTATCTGCAGTAAAGGTTTTGATAATATTTTCCACAAAGTTCCAGCATCTATAATGAGGTTATTTGATGCTCTTGGTGCAGGAGGGATGTGCCGTTCTCCTTTTTCTTCCTCATCGCTATTTGAGGAGTACATTATGACCCAGTCCAAATAGAAGTGCCCGCAGTGTGTGAGTGAAACACACACTGCAGTCACAACACAGCCCTGCAACATCTGTTGAATTGCCACTTTCTCACAGGGGAATAAACATCTGTCAAATCAGACCTCTTCCTCTCAGTTCCTTGTCCAGGCTTTAATTTTCACCCATCTGGACTTCTGCAACTCCCTCCTAGTCAGCTGGGCCAAAATGTAGTCTTTAGCTCCTACAACTCCTGCTGTGCAGTGTGGACTGGCTTGTCTTAAAATGCTCCCCTCCTACACTAATCTAACTGACTCAGAGTGTTTGGATTTAAAAACCTGGTGCCTTGGCCCACTTCACCACCACCATGTTCTGAGCAGGAATTTGTAAGTCACGTATTTTTCCTTTGGTACCAATCTGGGCTGTACTCCACTTGAACTCCTCTTCTTATTGGTTCTCAATGGTGTTATGAAATTCCCATTTCACACAGTTCTTTGTTTTACAGGGCGACTAGTTTTTTTTGAGACATCGATATTCTCAGTTTTAATTTGATGTTGTTATATTTTGCATGTGTTACTGTATATATATATATATATATATATATATATATATATATAAGCGCCTCTTTCAATTAGAAGCCTGGAGTTTGACAGAATCAATGAATGTGGTTTTGCAGTCAATGTCAGAACCGACACTTAAATTTCTGATTTAGTCTTTAACGTCACAAGGATGAGCCATTTAACAGGAGCTGCTTTTATATGAACAAAGAGCTCTGCATTATTACATAGCACAGACTCTCAGTTGGTGCTTCTCAAGAGTATTGCTCTTTGTCCTTGACACCACAGTTATGTCATTCCCTCCAAAGCCATCGATCCTGTTCATCTATACTCAGTAGGCATCCTCTATTCTCTCTCTCTCCCTGTACTAATTCTCTTCGTTTCTCTAACTCCGCTTTCTTCCTCCATCTGCTTCAAGACATCAAAGCAGGAGTCAGTAATCAGAACAGGAACAAAAGAAGCTGGTTGTGCACAAAGAAATCTTCTACTGTCAGTAAGGATGTGTTAAGAGGCAAGAAGCCAGGCAGAAAGACAGACATGAAGGTAGGCTGAGATACCATCAGTGTCCTGCAAAGGCCCCGCCCTCAGTGCCAGAAGTTGTCAAGATTATTAGACAAATGTAGAAATATTCCATACTGGGTAAAATTGTATTAAGTATATAATTGTATCAAGTGTATAGTTTAAGGAATAACACTAAAATGGGAATTTAACGATAAAAGTAAATGTGATCATAGAAAACCAAGAAACATTTGGTCTCTGAGGCACCTTTTAGAAAGACCACAACAAACTTTAAATCAAATGCTTTTAAACAGATCAATCTCCAAAATCAGACGTCCCAGAAATAAGTCAGTCTGGTCCATGATTAATTACTCTTGCCAAAAAATGGTTTTGTCCTCCCAGACTTTTATAATGTAATTTGTAAAATCAATGCAGACTTTAAAGTTGAGATGCTGCAACAACAGTGAAGCAAAAGTAGAACTGATGGTTGATGCAATAAAACTTACAGGGACGTGATTGTACTGTTACGTCCCAGCCTAGGGGTTTACCAGGACGTACATAATGTGCTCAACTAGATCACCACCAACTCCCAAGTTACAAAATCCAGACCCAAAAACAAATTATGACCCAGGGTCATAACAGTACGAAGGATGTTTCAGTATTCTAACAAAATATTGGGATTCCATTTTCATTCATCAATACTAGTTCATTCTTTTTCCAAACTGATTAATCCTTCAGTGAGTCATGGGGTTGCTACAGCACAAGTAGAAATATGGGAAAAAAAAAAAAAAACAACTCCATTTCACCAAATATCTGCTCATCTACCATGTATTTGCGACATTATAACTAGCTATAAGTGAAATGGAACACAACATAAGAAAAAAGCAATTTATTGGGAAGCACTATGCTACTTCTAGAGAGTAGATAATTACTATACAATATATATTTTTGAAGTCATACTTTGTTTTCACGTGTATGTACAGGTTTTTGTTTTCTTATAATCTGTTCCATTTGTAAAGACCAAGTAGGATTACTTTGTTTTGTTGCATATTCAAACTAAACTAATATATATTTTTGCAGGAGCCTTATGGTTTTATTTGTGACAGATGGACTGAGACAGGAAAGGTGGGAGAAAGCATGGAATGGAGGCTGAGACTTGAACCCATGACACTGTGTGAGACCTGAACCACATGGTGTCATTAAGGAGTTATGGCAGAATGTAGTCATATCCGAGTTATTACCAATTGAGACACAAATACGTGAGCCACATTGATGGGAAATAGCTACTTGTATATGTATATGTAAATCATTTGCTCATTTATACATTTCATTTAACTGTTTAATCCTTTTTAGGGTCATGGAGGCTGATGCCAATCCCACCAACCAATGGGTGAAGGCGGGGACACCCTGGACATGTCCCCACTTCATCACAGGGCTGACATTTACAGATAAACAATCACTCACTCTCACATTCAGACCTATGGGTAATTTAAACTGACCTGTTAACCTATAAAGTATATGTCCGTGGACAGTGGGAGGAAGCTGGAGTATCTGGACTGAAGCCATGTAGGCATGGGGAGAACATGCAAACTCCACACAGACAGTCCCACACATTATAGTTGTGTATGACTTTCATCGCCAATTTTTCATCAAATCTGTAAAACCCGAGTGATCGCCTAAGTATCATGAATCCGTTAGTCTTTCCATGATTATGCACCTGAATCACTTCCCTCATGGTGAACAATTTCAAAGTTGACTCCATCACAAGCGATTTGATTGTTTACATATCAAACCCAAACCAAACCGATACGTCACTTGGGCCTTTTTGGAATTCCACACAGCAACAAGAAGCAATGAAGCTGTTTCTGTGTTTGTTGCTGCTGCGGCCATACTGCTGCTGCGTGGAATTCCGAAA
>JAQQZY010000005.1:8254210-8267747 GCA_030068375.1 Ostorhinchus rueppellii
ACTTAAATGTATTCTTCTTGATTTTTCTAGTGGTTTTTGTTATGTTTCTTTCAATGTCATATTCCTTTTATTCATGCGTACATATGCGGTAACACATTTTCTCCCATTTTAGTAAGTCATTAAATATTTAAAATTCATTTATCCAGTTATTTTTCGACACTGAATTGGGAACAAAAGTATACAATTTCCATTGTGTGATTTGCTGATGATTATTATAACATAATGTGTTCTACTGTAAAACACTACTAATACTAGTATACCTGTTCCTGTTAAGTTTTGGAACAGGTAAACAACTTAACTTGACAGTTCTGTGAAATAACTGCACAATAATAACTGTAATATGACAACAGGTCAGATTATGCTCAGGATATAGGGAATTAGCATGCAGTGTTAATACAATACTTGTAAAGGAAGCGATAAGTAAAAAATATGGGCGTACAACAGGGATAAAATAACTATTTCCATTTCTGTGAATGTTCAAGGATGTTAGTGGTACATACACAGAACGCTGCTTAACACCACAGCATTTCTTCTTGTATGAGGTAATTCAACTGTGTATATTTTGTGTCATTCCTTCACCTTTTCATCAAAATTCCAAACAGCTCTCTGAGTGCAAAGCCAAAATACCAGAAGAGGCTGACATTTGAAAAATGCTTCACTACGTATGATAAAAACCAGTCTGCTTTTTTTCTTGTGATCTGCACTGAATACAGACTGAGCACTGCACAAGACTCTCCCTCACATACTCGCACAAACAAAAAAAAAAAAAACACACACACATTACTATCGACTCGCCTTTAGATCCTCACCAGGCAACAAAAAAAATAAAAAAATAAAAAATTTGCGTGCATTTCCACAGAAAAACACGGTCACCACAGCTTGTTTGACCTGACAAGTTGCACTGCGTGATGTGAACAGATTTCCTGACGGCGTTCGGATGGGCGAATGTGTCATTTTGTGTGTGGGCTGATGTCTGTGGAAGTGATGTAGCTGTAATGCCGGTTAAGCTGCTCTTAAACTACATAACGCAGTGACAGCGAAGCTCTGACAGTACAGCTAAAACCACAGGCCTGTAGAGGATGAGTGCAGTTATACATGTGTACACTAACTAAAGCTTTCACACACTGCACTGACAACCACAGAGTTACAGTGCGTCGTGTGTACAAAACTGTCAAACACAGGCATTCCCCTTCATCCCAAAGACACACATAATCAACATTAATGAATATGAACACAAGGCCATGCCTCTCTGACACAAACAAGTAGACATATCTCATTCCAGCACACAGTGGACCAATCTGGACTGTTGCAAGTTGAAATGAGTGTTGACACAGTGCCCCCTGTTGGCCATCTAATGTTAGTACAGACATATCAAATTTTTGGTTTCTATGGGAAATTCTGTGGTTAGTTCAATTAAAGGTACAACACACATTTCTATTAAGTCATCCTATGATTACTCTAAAGAAATTAAAATTTAAAAAAAGTTTAACATTTATTTGATTGTGTACGAGCAAAAATTAGACATGATTGAGAGACTCATCTACATGGAATTAACTGACACCAGTGGTACCTCTCGAAATCTTACACCAGAAAACTATTTTTCTCACATAACTTTAATACACACGGAAAATTAACAATGAACTGCCTTTATATAAAATATTTCTACATATTCATTTACAAAGCACTACACAAGACATCTCATTTTAACACACACACAAAGCCACTCAGAGGATGTTAACATTCACTGTCTTATCCGGGGGTACTTCAGCAAAACGGAGTGACAGTAGCCCGAGGCAAACAAGCTACGAGGGTGCAAACATAGCAAACAAGCAAAAATTAAAAACACATTTGTCACCAAGATTAACAATATGGGTTGCTAAACAGTATCATAGACAATGTCTTGCACCCACTTTGTGCCCTGGAGGTGTTTGAGCAGACCACCATGAGGACCAGCCTGATCCCACCCAGATGTACGACTGAACGTTAAAGGAAATGCGTCCTGTCAGCTGCCATCAGGCTATCCAATGTGCAATAAAATGGAAGTGCAATTTCACCGTCTCTGCACTTGTACTGTATGTCTTCCATGGTTGTATTCATTTGCACATATAATACTTTGTAGCTCACAACTGTATATTCTTGCATATAATATTATTCCTTTATTATTTATTACTGAGTCTTTTTTATTTTAGAGTGTTTTATTATCCAAGAGTGTTGTTTTAATAATTTCCTACAAAGTAAAGTATCCATCCAAATATCTGATAAGAACCAAAAACATCTATTTGACACTGTCTGGTAGCAATAACTCCTGAATGAATGGAGACAAACAGTATGTAAACTAACGCTTCAGATTCTGGATTGTATCACTGCAACATTTTTGACTGGAAAATGTTAATAATGGCCCACTAACATAATCTCCATATTGGATTAATTTTAATTTGATCTGTACTGTTTCTTAGTGATGAAAAAAAAAGGTTAAATAAATAAAGTGGGAGAGTTTTGTTTCAGGGTTGTTTAATTATAACATGTTAAATATGTTACAATGTACCACAGGGCTTCAACGGGAATAACTTACAACACTATCCTGGGGCCACTCTATTGGTGTATAATTAACAAAACTGTTTGGCACAGAAAATGTAATGTCAAGCATCTAGTCTAACTATTGGTGAACTATGCACTGCCTGGTCTATTCTCTAAAAACATTATTTTCAAGTGTGGTTGTTAGGCAACTATACACCGAGTACTACTTTACAAAAGACCAAAAGTCATGACTTTTACAGAATCTGCTGATTTAAACAAAGAGGTACTAGAACACAGGTTTAATAATTCCAGATTGTATCAGAGAGGAAAAAGATTCTGGTACTGGGAAAAAATAACCCTAAAATGGCATCAGACTGCTGTTCCTTAAATGTGGACACAACAAGATAAATCAAAGAAATGCATTACAGCATAGATTATAATGAACAGTTTTAGCAAGTTAAAGATTTAGATTTTTCTTTAGCTGTTTGTTTCACATTTAACCCATAAAGACCCAAACAGTTACTGGTTACCAAAACAATCGACTGATCTAAACTGTTTAATGCCTGTTGATCCATCTAAACAGGGACAAGGGACATTGGGACTGCAGAGGAAAAGTAGTTATTTTTACTAATCCTGGAATATTTACATGGCGGTATTTTTTTTTTTTTTTTTAAATACATAAATATCAATGGTCCCTATAAATAAACTAATAAAATAAATAACTGCTGTAAAATACAGTTTGTCATCTTTTCATGGTCATCAGATATGACCCACTTGGACTTTCATGGGCTCTGTAGTGATCTTGGAAACGCCATCATCTTCTACAACATTGATTCACCAGTAAAACCCATGGAGTTGAATCAATGACAGTAGATGGAGATACTTGGTTTAACATTCAGTTAGATATATTTTGCGAAAAAGTCCATTTTTCTTCAGTTTTGTCTGTTTAACATATAATAACCCTCAACTTTAATCTGAGCTTTTATGAAAATCTACATGATCAGTACATTAAATGTGAAAAAATACCTAATTTTTACTGAAAAAACACAAAATAATAATGTTAATATTCAAATAAGTAGTGATAAATAGCTTAAGAAAGGTTAAAGCTGCGTATTGTTTTCAATCACCAAATTTTCACTAAACCTGTAAAACCTGAGTCAAAGCCTAAGTCTCCTAAATCCATAAGCCTTTCTGTGATTACACACCTGAATCTCTTCCCTCACTGAACAATTCCGAAGTGTACTCCACCATAAACAATCCATGTGTTTACGGAGTCAGTAAGTCAGTCAGGTATTTTTGGAAATTTGTTGCCATGTGCATTGTGGGAAGTGGCGCTACGAGCAGCCACATTATGGAGGCAGCAGCAACAATCACAGAAACGCCTTCATTGCCTCTTGCTACTGTGACTACGTGTAGCTCCACTCTCCGCACTGCATGGTGCGACAAATTTCCAAAAATGCCCAACTGACCTATCGGCTCTATTTGTAAACACATGGATTGTTTATGGTGGAGTACACTTTGGAATTGTTTACCGTGAGGGAAGAGATTCAGGTGGGTAATCACAAAAAGACTTACGGATTTGTGATACTTAGCCTATGATTCAGATTTACAGATTTAATGAAAAACTGGTGACAAAAGTCATACGCTGTTTAAATAGAGAGAAAAAATTAATTTGGGAACTGGCACTAAAGTAGCACTGGGTCTTTTATGGGTTAAACTTTAATCTTAATATATTTTATCTTTAAGATGCATATTTGTAAGCACTTAAACTGTAATTGTAACTATGAAAAAACAAAACAATATATTAAATACATTAAACTTTTATTATTATGCTGATTAAATGCTAAAATGGTTTCAAATTAATGAAGAAATAAAAAACAAAATCTATGCTTTGATTACAGTGGGTTTTATGCTGTTATCTGTTATTTACATTATTAGGACTCTAAACAGATGCAACTTTATAATTAAGTAAGCAAAAGTAATATGTTATATTGTATAAATGAGAGGTGGTGGTGGAATTTAATGTTATTTTCTTCCCACTCCCTTCTGACCAATATTTATTAAATTTATTTTGGTATTACTAGTGTACACAGCGATTGCTATATTGTCTTGATCACTTCTGTTTATTAATGTATTTGCTCTGATATTAGTTCCTTGTACAGATAAAAATTTATTTTTTTTTTCCCTTCTGCTCGAAAAATTAATGAATAAATGAATGAATGAATAAATGAATGCTTAGCAGGTACTTTATTTGATGAAGGTCTTACCTGAATACCTTCAATTCTTTCTGTCACTACGTAGGCGTGATGCATTGCAATGAGAGGCACCTTGACTCCTGCCATCTCCCCCAGCTTGGTGGCCCACACACCTGCACAACACACAATAAAAACATTATATAACCTCAGCTTCTTTTATCTAATCTATACTAATGTACAATTTCTCTGCTACAGTGCACCACTTCACACATAACTCACCATTGCACAGACAAATTACTAAACTGTTTAATTCCCATGTCAAATATTCACTAAACTAAGGTTCTTTTGAGGATCTTGGGATACAAGTTAGTAGACCACATCTGACCTGCACAGTTCACAACACAGGGCGTCTCAATGGCCCCATGAGCGGTTTCCACTGCCTTCACCCTCTTCACTCCAAGGTCATCTGTCCTGACTTGGATTCCAGTCACAGGGCAGTTCTCAATCACCTATTTTATGGAGGATGGTGTTGGAAAATGGGGAAAACCAAATAATGTCTGTAAAATAAAGAGGAGCTGTGCATAGACTGAACCAAATGCCATTAAACCACACCAGAGCCCATCGATTATTAGGTTAGCTCAGAAATATGCAGATAAGTACAGCATACATTTGCTTACCTCTTTTAAGTACACTTTTTAAGCTATCAAGGCAAATTCTAATAATATGTCTTCATTGTTGAGCACTATTTGTAAAACTAATCAATAGTTCACAAAGTACTCCTATGGACACAATGAGTTACAGATAAGTTGCACACAAGATTATGACATCTCTATCTAGGAAACACTATCATGTGCAGATACTGGTGCTATTTTTGAACTCCTGTGTTTTATTGCTCAAGAAAACTAATGGCAGCGTTATAAACTTACTTTCCTGGAGTATAATTGATTTGTTTACATATGTGTAAAAATTGGATTAAAATAAAATACAAATGCACGAAGACAGTGAGACAAACCTGACCATAACTAAAAGGCATACATGTAGATGACAACACTATGATTACACTTCTTTTTGTCTGTAATATTCAGCATGTTTCCATGAATAGAGCAGGTACTCTAATGTGCTTTGAAAGACCACATTCAATCACTAGATGCGTGCACATTACCATGGCTCCCCTGGCCGAAGCAGCTCTGGTCAGCGTCGTACATGTTCCTGCTGGGTCCATGGTGCCGTCTTTAGGCACATACAGGGTTCCATACAGATCATCAACGTTCATCAGAGGATACAGGTCCTTAGTCTCCGCAGGTGACAAGACATAAGACTCGATCCCATAAACCTTACCCAGCTACAGAGTTGAGGAGAGATGACAAGGTTTAGCTTCAAAATACATTTACTCAGCCGTCTCTGTTACATACGATAGATTTTCTCAGTAAGTGTCACGTCAGGCTGATTTGAAAACGGTGGATATGTTGTTATTACTGCAATGCTGTTGATGCAAGACCAGTGGTGAGTTCATTAAACTCTTGTTCTTCACAAGAGCTGCTGCATGTAATTACGTCAGACTTAGGCTTCGTTCACACAGTAGATCTTGATGCACAATTCTGATTTTTTTTGTGAAATCTGATTTTTTTTTCAAGTGCTCATTCATATTACAAATTAAATGTGACTTCTATCAGTTCTCAGTATGAATTGAATGTGACCCTGAAGTGACCCACATGCACAAAAGAGGTCCTGATGTCATGCAGGACCATGCAGTGCGCACTGTGTTTAAGGAAGTAAATATGGAGGCATCTTGTATCGGCGTGTGTCGCACTGATGAAGTTTCTCTAAAACTGAAGTCAGCACCAGTCAAATACTCTTAAGTAGAAGATTAAAAAAGAGCAGAGCCAGGTTTTTTTGCTGTGGCTGCCACGTCTGTACAATGGAGTATTTGAATGTGGATCGGAATCAGGAGTGGTGGGATAGTGAAGTTAGCCGCTTCACTGACACAGACTTTGTTCAGAATTTTTGGATGACAAGAAATTTTTTTTTTTTTTTTAAATAATCGATGACCACCTCTCTGTAACACTCATGACAAGACACTCATCTCCAGCAATTTCAATGACGTAAAGGTCAGATGAATGCGACCTGACCATTCAGGCTGATGTCACACTGCAAAATATCTGATATACTGGATTTAGTACCACGTATGAAAGTGGCCTGGGTCAGATTAAAAAAATAAGTCAGATTTGTGCTGTTCAGAGTGTCTTTAAAAGGTCAGATACGGGTCAAATAGTGGCCAAAAATTTGATTTGGGCCACATTTAGCTGCAGTCTGAATGTAGCCTTAGCCTCATAACACTATCATTTAACATTTAATAAAGCTGGCTCTCTTTGCAACCACTTATTTCTTTAGGGGAGAAGCCAGAATTCAACGTCACAATGCATGTTTAGTTTGCAAACCTCTCCTTTTTTAGTTTATTTTTCTGCTGCTCTCATTCACTTTTCTGTGTGTTTCATAAGTAACATTATTTAATATTAAATCTTGTTTTTGGCACTGCAGTTGGAGCCAATTATTACCTTTTTATTACCTTAACACATTAGTAAATAGCATGTTCGGTCTAAAAAACTGCTAAATGGTCACTTTGGCTCCCAGTGACCCTTGAGTTATAATTGTATGACATTCTATTCAGACACAATAAACTACAGCTAAACAGAACAATTATTCATCTTAACACTGGGAGCACAGGTAACTTCTTACCATAAAGAATCCTTGGCTCTTACCGACATAAGACGTTTGTACTCATCCAGCCTCTGCTTATTGGAGGCTATGAAGAGACCTCCATTCTGGATCCAGCCTGTGTGGAGGCCCGTCTCTTCCTCCAGGTCTTTACTGATCACATTTCTGGTGTGGGCCAAGAGCTCTACTTCAACATCACTTGGACGAAGCTGCCACAGCAGGCCTTAAAGCAGCACACAGTACGCCACATTACAAGACAGGTATGTACAAGACAGTTGCCTTTACAGATTAACATCTACAGGATTGAAAAACAGGTTTGAAATCATGAGTAGGCGGACAAAAATGATATAGGACAGAGATTTTCTACTTTACAGTGTGTCATATTCACCCTTTGGGACACACAAACACACATTCACACACTGGCAGCTCATCCTCTGGGACCAAACAGGGGTTCAGTGTCTTGTCCAAGGACACTTTACCATGTTGACATGAGCCAGGGATGGAACTACCAACATTCCAGACTGTGAATGAACTACCTGCACCAATTAGGCAACATTACAACTTCTTGTGCTGGATGAGTAATATGAGTCCGATCAGCAATTACAGAGGTACTTGTGCAAGATCTAGAATAACTGAGGTGACTGTGCACGTGTCAGTGCAGCCATCATGCAAACAACTCGACAGTGATTGGATTTAGATCATTAATGAAGACTGACATCAGAATAGGAATGTATACAGCAGAACTCCTCACCCTGTGCTGTCAAAACACATTGCAACAGTTAGTTACCTGCAGTGTGCCAGGTGGTGCCAGCAGTTAGTCTGTCTCTCTCCAGCAAAACTACATTGGTCATACCCATTTTAGCCAAGTGATAGATGGTCTGACAGCCCAGACTGCCACCTCCAATGACAACCGCATCTGCTGACCTGAAGCAGAAAGAAGATCAAGTGCAGGTAAGCTGTGCAAATTGTTTAAATGACATGAATCACCTGAGTTTATCTGGAAAGCAATACTAGGTTTAAGTTGTGTACAAGTCTTTTTTCAGCTGAAATCTAAAATAATTCTGAAAGTTACATTTTACTGAGTAAATCAATGATGACAACACGTCACCAACTTCCACTGATTTACATTTTTATTAACTCTTAAACCCTAATCCTACTCAAAACACTGTCTGTAGGTTTTGGGGGGTTTTTTGGTCTTCTTGTATTTTTTCATGTCATTTTAATCTCGTTAAATCCTATATCTTTTATTTGTCTGGTTATGCTTTCAAGGCTGGATATGTATTTTACTCTTTATACATGTTTTTTGACTTATTTATATTTTCATTGTTACGTACTGTACAACTGAGGTATCTGTTCTACGTTTTTCATGGCTTAGTTAACTTTATAAACTGCTCCAGGGGTCACTTGTTCTCTTTTAAATAGGAAAATAAATTCATACTTAATGTCTTCACTATACATTTCCCTGTGCCAGTTGGCAACCCATGAACAACTGCTCCACAACCCATTTTAACGGCTTTAAATTGGTCATGAGTGTAATTTTTCAAAAATTAATGTCATTCATAAATGTATAATATTGTGGATTACAAAAGGGCTTTATTTTTATTTTTTTTGCATTGCGTTGCACAGGGAAACATTTAAGAGTTACACAGAACAAATGAGGAAGATTGTTGTACCATGTGTATTTTTCACTGACCTCATCCATCTTAAAACTAATAATGGCACTCAAGATTAGTTGAGACCTCTGACAGGTATGGCAGAGTCTCTAATAAGTTAATTAATAATTCTGTCTACTGAAATGTGTTTATTTTTGGACCCTTGGACCTAGTGAAGATGAAGTAGTCTCCCTCTTGATAGCACAGCCTGTGAGTTTGATTGTCACTCTCTCCAAGAAATACACTGTTCAGCACACAGGCAGATTTTATGGAAATAATTTGGAGAAGTGGAATAAATTCAGCGGTCCGGTGTATTCTCTGGAATGAGCGAAAACTCTCAGAGTCACAATATTTCTAAGTTCATTTCTGGTTTATCTTATTTGGTATATTATTTGTTTTGAAGCATATTCTATCCACTTTGACCCACAGTGCATCTGCTGTTTGGGTAATGGTATTTGCTTATATTAATTCAATGATCACAGGCATGTGCTGATGTATTCCTTAGTTAATTTATACACAAATATGCATCTATTTTTGCACAACTTTTCAGCTTGATGTAAGAAGAATAAACTCCATTTGTACAGCAAACACTTCCATCCATCCATCAGGTAAGCTACCTGGGTAAAGGCTTGGTGGGCCCAGAGGAGACTCCCTCATCCTGTTTCAGTGTCTTCTCATAAGGAACATTTTTCTCCTTGGTTTGCTCTGTGCTGTACGACCGGGAGCTTGTTCGGCACAAAGGGGACAGAGGAGCCCGGGCTGCCAACACCACACGGCGAACTGCACTCCCTAGAAAGGCCATGGACCCTGTTGAAAAGCAGATTAGAATAAATGTGACAACCATGTGATTACTATCAAAACCCTGCAGGACTCCACAGAGACATCAAGATCAATGTCACAGATGTGTCAGGCTTTTGACATGTAAGGGAAGTTCTTTTTATGAAAGCAGAGTCACTGACACGTTTCAGTCACATAGACGGTATGATTCAATGTGGAGATCAGGCAAAGATCAAGTGGTTTGATCCTTAAACAGTAGATTCATATGCAAACACTCACAGCGAGACAAAACAGGACAGCTCTAGGGAGGAAATATTTGTATTGACAGAGGGTCAGGATAACAAAGTTAGCTTAGACTCAAGTTCAACTGAGGACCTGGGGAGGCTTGGCTGGCCTTAAAACTTGCTCCTTAAGCAAAAGGCGCTTCAACACCTCGAATGAACTCCAGGTTTGTTTTCATGCAGTAAAAAACACACAGAGGTAATGGATCGACTGGTAAGAATTAACAAGATCATACGAACGACCATGTGTGACAGAAGTAAACCAACCTCCCACATTATACTGTTATTTGTAACATGTTTACTCAAGCCAACCTTCGAACTGTATGAATGTAACTTTGTTGCATGGGTGCTGCACGCTTCTCACATGCTTACCTAAAGTCGGCTCCGCTTGCGAACTGAACCGGAAACACACGATGCAGACTCTAAAGGCTTTCACAAACCGTTGGTAAAAATGGCCGAATGATTTCGCTAAGAGGAAAGCCAAAGTGCTTCAAAAGTGTGGTCGGGGTGCTGCGGTTCAGACGCTGTCAGACTGTTCTGAAATGAGCCTGGACTTGGAGGTCCTGCTTTGACTCCGCCCACTTCCACTGTAACTACCCCAGTCTATGGTTGACCCGCAGATACACATACGTGGAAATACTGGAGAGGGCGGGCAATCCAGGTCCAACCTAGAAATTAGGCCAGTCAGGCGAAGGCAATGCAATTTCCCTTCAAAATGTTACGTGATAAGAATCCTTTTATTTGTTTTTAACTCCCTCCATGGTCCTGCACTGCCCTACCTCTCTGAGCTCCTTCATGTATACTCCCAGTCTCTCTCTCAGATCAGTTGATCAGCTACTTTTGAAGGTGCCCAGAAAAATGTGCAAGCTTAGAAGGAATTGGGCTTTTGCTGCTGCTGTGGAACAACCTGCCTCTGCAGATCAGACAGACCTCCTCTGCCTGTTTTTAAATCTCTCCTTAAAACCCACCTGTTCTCCTCAGCCTTTTAACTTGTACAATGTTGATATTTTGTTCTGTTTTATATTTTAAGTCGTTTTAGTTATTTGATTTAATTGGATTTTATTTTTGTAATGCTTTTATCAATTTGTATTGTGTTTTTAGTGTTCTGTACAGCACTTTGGTCCACTGTGCTTGTTTTAAAGTGCTTTATAAATAAAGTTGGATTGGATTGGATTGGATTGGAAGAATAGAGTCTGAATAAACATATAAGAAACACATTATATGAAAATAACTTCAAGAGAGAAAGGTTTTTGGGATAATGTTTTTTTCATATATTGATTAGTGAAGAGCATGGCTGTTAGCACTCAAATACTGCGTCAACAATAAGATAAGAGAGATTCATGTCAAAATTTTACATAATATATAATATATACCACTAATGCTTGTCCTTATGAATTTTTAGATCTAGAAAATAAATGTAACTTATGTAATAATGGAACTGAAACTGTAAGCTTATAGACTCCCCCAAATGTGTTAAAACTGTTGAACTATATGAAGATTTTCTTGAAAGAGAACTAATGCCCAAGAATCCCTGTAAATAAATCCTTTTTTTTTTATGTTGAGATTGATGTCAATTCTTGTGGCCTTGTCAATTGTATGTTTGAGCTTTGTTAAATTTAATCATTGAAATATTTTAAAAATGCAAAATGTTAATTATTTATATTTGTTTGTTTGTTTATTTTATTTATTTGATCGATTGATTTTCTGTATTGGCGGCAATTTCACAGGCAACAACATGACAGTGCAATGTGACAAAGAGAACTTCATTCTTTCTTTTTTTTTTTTCTTTACATACAAAATTTAATAGCAAATGCAAGTAAAGCCACAAATGAATAGTCCTCTTTTGTGGTTTTCAGTAAGAAATTGTGTGGATGCATATGTGAGGTGAGGGGGGGGGGCTGTCAGGGTAGCAGCTGTTTCCAGTCCTCAAGGTCCACAGATCAAACCAAGCAGAAGTAGAACATCAGCAAAACATCAACTGTGTCATGTATATACACTGAGAGGAGAGGGATTTTGCTTTGTTGAGTCAGTACAAGGGGGGAAACCCAGATCAATGATCACTGAGTGCCTAAGAAGGAAAATATCATTTAAGTCGAAAATCAGTCCCACACACTTTTAATTTTCTGATCAAATGTTTACACCCAGCTCCCCGACCCTCCAACCATCCAACTGTAGGTATGTCAGATAAAAAGATCAGTTTGTTATCCACCATATCATAAGGTGCATGCATCCAAAGTTTGACAAGATGTAAAGTTAACACATTTGTACACATTGTTCTTTTATTGCACAGCATTTAAGATAAGAAAAAAATAAATAAACAAAGCAGGGGGAAGGTCCTCACTGTTGTGTCAACAGAGGAAAACAAGCAAATAGACAGAGCTTAGTCAGTGATTGTGGATGACAGAATACTAGTTTTGTGCAATAGGCCCGTGGTTGGCAATCTGACAGGTGAAAACACACCTCTTATGTTTGCATCCAAGTATAAGGCAAGCATGTTTTGTCCTCATTTACTACAACCCTCTACTCCATGGGTTGGCAACCTTTGGTATCTAATGAGGCATTTGAAGACAGAAATAAAAAACAAAACAAAAAAAAAAAACACCTGTCTGGAGCCAAAAGATACCCTCATGTTTAATTTCAAAGTAGTGAGTGTTAAAGAAGCTTTTTAAGATGAGTTTGAATAGAATATGTACAGAATAAATCAATGTTTTGGTGCATTTACAGAAGCAAACCAAGAGGAAATTGTGTGTTACAGTTTTTCAGTTACACAGTTAGAACAAGCAATTTGTACAATAGACTATGTACTAGACAGAAAATATCGATATGATAATAAGTAAACAGCAAAATATTGTGTGTAATTATAATTATTATTTAGTAATTATGTGGTTATAAGGAGAAATTATACACAGTAGTAATAGTAGAAGCACTTTGTTACATTTATTGTAGGAAAAGTGCTTTATAAATAAAGTTTTGATTGATTGATTGATTGACTTGTACTACTACTACTACTACCACTACTACTTTTTTACTTTTTGTATTCATTTGGAGTAACAAAACATAAGAAAGACTGTATGGTTGTGACGATAATAGCATTTTTTTGGGGGGGGGGGTTGAGCCACTTGAAAAGGACCCAAGAGCCACAGGTTGCCCACCCCTGCTCTACTCCACTAGTTTCTAAAATGACTTCCAGCTGCTGTCCAGGGAAAGGACTGGGCCAAAACACTCAGGACATTTTAAATCCGGAGTGTGTATGTGTAGAATATGAAGACTTTATTTCCTGCAGACTGAAACTTGTGAAGGTGATGATGGTTTGAAGAAGAAAAAAGAGAAGAGAAGAGAAGAGAAGAGAAGAGAAGAGAAGAGAAGAGAAGAGAGGAGAAGAGAAGAGAAGAGAAGAGAA
>JAQQZY010000005.1:8269807-8283840 GCA_030068375.1 Ostorhinchus rueppellii
AAGTGGTTTCTCCAATCAGGGCGAATGTTTTTGAATGAGAACCCCGCTTCAGCAGAGCTAGGCTTATGAAGGACTCCAAGATGAATTGTAACAATTCATCTGGTGGCAATCAGGTTATATCTATCTAACAAGATGTACATTTCTGCGATGTGGACTATAGGACTGGTTCTAACTAGTTCTGTCTGAGGTCAAGACACCCTAACTCCCTGACCCCTCTTGTAAGTGTCATCTTAATATCCTCTGTCCGACTACGATACACAGTAGACAGTCATCAGTACAGTGGGAGACAGTAATCAGTACAGCACACATCTTGTGAAGAGCATACGTCAAAGGATCAAAATATGTCAAAGCATTAATTAGTGATTAAGTAAATTTTCCACCTCAATAGGAAGTTATGATCATGTTTATGAATAAACAAATGCACACAGATAATTTTTTGGCCACCATAGTGGTCCTGAAAATCATTCTTTGTATCCTGTTTGTTTCTCATCAACATTCCTAATGTACTTTGCATGTGACATACCAACTAGCCCATTAGCCTAGCGTGATGGATAAACA
Organism: Ostorhinchus rueppellii; assembly: GCA_030068375.1. Taxonomy (NCBI): domain Eukaryota; kingdom Metazoa; phylum Chordata; class Actinopteri; order Kurtiformes; family Apogonidae; genus Ostorhinchus; species Ostorhinchus rueppellii. The sequence continues at coordinate 8,270,366 of JAQQZY010000005.1, forward strand.
TTTATTATTTTACTTTTAGCTACAAAACAACCAAACACCAAATTCTGAAAGTAATCCCCAGTTCCTCCAAACACTTTAGCATGAATACCAAGATATTTGCTGAAGTATGGAGGTTAAAAATATTAGTGTGTGTGGAACTCAGCTGCAGGATTTGTAGTGCTATAATGTTCCTCTAAGGGGTGTTATGGTGTTCCTGAGTGATAGATGCTCTTTATTGACATCCTTTGATATTGTTCTGACATGCTGACATGGTAAAAGTACAACTAACCAGTCAATAATTTATATAATTAAAAAAAAAATTACATAAAATAATTGAAAAAGAAAATATTGGGGAAACAATTAGGCTACACAACATATGCACCACATACACACTTCATATGATTCTTCTCTGTAATTTGGATCTTCTGTTTAATAAGTAGTTGACTTGCTCATTGTTCAAATATAATTTTCTAGATCATTTTTAAAATTGTCATTTCTTCTGGGATTTCAGTGAAAATGTATACCTTAACTCCAGGGGTGAAAAAGCAGGATATGGTTATCCGATCAGTCACATCATCGGTTCATCTCCTCTGGAGCTCAGAGTCGAAGTGTATTTCTTTGCCCTCTGTCTCCTAAATTGAGCTCTCACAAGTTAAGAAGTAATTACTTTCACCATCTTCCACTGCTGCTCTTATCCTGCCACTGTTCTCCTATTAGGTCTAGCCAGCTACCTATTAAGATAAAATCACAGAATATTCCAGACGTCCTTCAGCAACAGGATGAACAACGGAAATGGAGGCACTTCTGAGGCTGAAGTATGGAGAAGATTAATGACAAAAGAGGATCCTCTCATCACTGCTCTATATTTGGTCTGGTATCTTAGCTTTTCTGGCGACTAGTTTGACTGTTAGGCACTTCTGTTCAGGTCACCGGGAAAGGAGATAGGATTTAAGACCCACTCCACCCCACATGGGCGAAAGTGATGAGTTTAATGTGAATCAAGTGGTTACGGGACAACAGTTATTGTTGAGTCTACTTTAGCCTCATATCTTGAATGAGCTTTATTAAATCACACACAGTTTTAAAGACAGAAATGTCTCACAGTTTAGAGTAAAGTTATGTTTGCATTCAGAATTTCTAATAATAAGCAGTGCTCATTCCAGTTCCATGATGTTGAGTGAGACTAGAAAAGGTTTAAAGTGAACATATGTTTTTTTTAACAGGTTAATGTGAGTCTCTCATGTCCATAAAGTGTGTGGTGTCACCCATTGGTTTCAGAACTGCCATTTTGAAGTCATAATTGAGGGATTTGGCCAATGGCATGTTGGCTAGTGGTGGGCGATACTATAAAATTTGGTATCGATCCAATACCAAGTAAATATAAGGCTAGTATTGCCGATAACGATACCAATACCGATACTTTTCATTTACAAAAGCAGCTTATTTACTTTTTCATCAACATTAAGTGTAGGCTATGCGACATGGATATCGAGATTTATATGAAAGTAGGCCAAAAGAAATAATCATTTTCACGATTAAGTGATTTTGCTCTTAATTACTTTCCATAATGACCACAGTAAAAAAAAAAAAAACAGGGTAAAGATGATAGACAAATGAAAATCCTTTTTATTTACTATCTTATGGAAATATTAGAGAAACGAGAATTTTTTTTAAATTAAACAATTACTTTTCACTTGAGGGTTTTGTTCAGTTTGAGTTAGACTATTACAAAAAAAAAAACTAAAACTGAAAAGCGTAGAGAGAGCAGCAGCAAGTAGTGTAGCAGGCAGAGGGGGGCGGAGCAAAGTGAGCAAGCAGACCGACACGACCAACAGTAGGCTGTATGGAACTGAACGTAGAGGAGAGAAACTGAAACTTGAGTATCAATTCCATAGCGCAAGTATCAATGTAATACTGATACCAATGTGGTATCGATACTATCAATATTTTGTATCGATCCACCCACCACTAATGTTGGCTTTTTGGAGCCAGAATTGACCATATTTGGACAAAAGGGACAAAGCTGGGAGAGTGTAAAGGGTCAGAGACATTTACATTTGGTCATGAGTGAGCTACCGCTAAACCCTAGCTTAATGACTCAATAAAATAATAAACCTCATCAAGTATGACGAAAGAATGTAATTTTATAATCTCCTCAGTTGAACCCATTAGCCATCATACAGCTACCATACAGACCTGTCAGTCAAAGTATGACACAGCAGACTTAAAAGCCTCTATTTGACCTGAGATCTAATTCATGGAGGAAATATTAAAAGATGGCTGAGAGGTTTGAAGTAAAACAGATGAGACTAGAGTGAGAGTCAAGATTCAAAGCATTTATTGTAATGTGTACAGTAAAGAAATAGGTTTACCCGTACAACGAAAATCTTACTTTGCCGTGCACACTGAATGCCAGAAGAAAAAAGCATAAAAAATATAAACTACTATTACTAAGAGAAAAAAAAATCAATGTCTAAATAATTTGCAATATTTGGTAATTGTGCAAATTGTCAGTCCTGGAAAAACAATATTTACTTTGTTTTATAGAGATGTTATGTATATGTTCATGGCAGTCTGGGATTTTTTGGAGCCACCATGTCAACAGTATTACAGCTATAAAAAAAAAGTTGTATTCATTTTGTCCTTGTACCTTGCTTTCAATGCAAATGAGCTCCTAGCCGCACCCCTTTTCTGTTGATGCCAGGGAAAGCACCAGGATGAATCTGGTTGGTCTGAAGAGTTGAATAAGGGCAGTGACAGATATGAAGACACTGCATTAGATACATGAGTTGTTGCTGAGATACAGTAGCATGTGAGTCATGCAGGTCTTATCAATACTAGCCTCTGGAGTAAACAAGATTTTTCCAATAAAAACACTATATATGTACATTTCTCAATCGAATTTAATTAGTTTTTTATATATATATACTTTTATGATCTACCAAGGGAAAGTGTCCGAGGCAAAACCCTATTTAACCCCATTCATTATAGGGCAGCTGTAGATGTTCATAGCACAGCAGTTGTTTCAGCACCATGGACAGTGACACCAGTTTATCATTGAAGTGTGAACAGCTGATATTAAATCAGAATCAGCTATTAGCCAAACAAGGAATTTGACTCCAGCTTAACCTTAGCTCTCACATGTTTTAGAATAAGTGTATGTAAAAATAAATTAATGCAGAGAATAAAGAATAAGTATTTTTACAAAATTGTAGAAATAGTGTGACACTGAACAGTTGACAGAACCATAGTGCAAACACTCCAAATAGACGCGAGGTTAAAACAAGGAACAATAACAAAAACAGCAAATATTAAATAAACATCCAAATGATGCCTCTCTAAAATGCTCCTCATCTAGTCTACAACAAGCTGAAGAAGAAGCTATTATGATTGAGAAAAATACTTGAAACCAATTACAGGAAAGGCTGCTAAAGCTAATGAGAAGAGCTACAGATACAAAACAGTGAAAATATGAAAAGATGCTTTGAAAAGATCTAATGATATGAAATGTTGGTCTTTTGGCATCCACTTATTTATTTTATTTACCATGACCACTTTTTCTTTATAGTCAAAACATATGGACATAAAACATTCCCCCCCAATGCCATGCTGTCTACTGGGTTCATCAGCCTCAAAGTTTAGCTCAGGACTCATTTTAGCAAATGCTGGCAGGAGCACACACTCATTATTGCCAACATTTCACCATACCTAAACGACAGAGTAGGTCAACCACCAATAACGTTAATATATCAATGAAATTTGAAGCCATAAAATACCATTGATGCCATAAAAAATACTACATATCTGTTGTACTCAAACTGTGGCGTTGATGTAGATAATGTTTGGTTAGGTTTAGGTTCAAAAACAACTTCTTTGAGAACATGTTTGGGGCTAAAATATGAAAGTTACATGATGAATGTTACAAAAATCAACACAGCATTTACCTTTGGGACATAAACACTGGGTATGATTCTCCCATATCAGTCCCAAACCACCTCATCTAACCATTGTTTACTTAATCGTACAACCCAAAGAAAACCAAACAGCTGCAAGACATAAATAAAGATGGGTCATTTTAAGCCCTTTCAAATATCAGCCGTTATTGTTTTCCTGGAGGAGCAGGCTGTTGCATATGTATATGTAATGCATATATTTCGGGAAAGTTTGTGCAAGTCGTAATAAGAGCTTTTCTAACAGAGACTGATTATGTATTCTGTTGGATTTACTGAGGTCACACAATTTGCAAAGGCCGGTTTTGTAGAGAAAATTCTCCACCTCTGGAGACCAGGCATTAATTCGTGTGAAATATATGAGTAAACGACAACTGTCATGTCATTTCCTCTGTCTGTGTCATTTCCTCTGTCTGTGTCTCCCCGCCTAAGCTTCCAGCTCTGCACATCCTTTTTAAGTCCCTTTGAGTGACGCTCTCATTTCCCTGCTCAGAACTAGAACTGCACATATTAATGGCTAAGGGCTTTTAGTATCTCTGTCTTCCAGCTCTGCCTTTCACTGTTTCCTCCACCTCTCCCTGCTCTGCCTTTGAATCATTCAAGCTGCTTTCAGGTCCAGGCTGGAGCGTCCCTCGCTCAATAACTTGGCATCGGTCCTGCAAAGATTAAGAAAATCTTCTCTATTAAAAAAAAAAAAAAAAGGGAAAATTTTTGCTGAGTCACTCCAGTCATGCTTTATCACCAGTGCCAGTCGAGTGGCCGTCAAAGAGCCACGAGACAGCCGTTTAGACAGCGCCATGCAAAACCACACTTTTATGATGCTGCACCATGATTGGCTGTCAGCGTTTCTTCTCCATCTGCAGTCGTATCTGAGCTTTCAGAGAGAAAACCATATTGTATATCAGCAGAGGATATGTCATACAGTTTGGCAGGAAAACAGCTTCCTGAGGCTCCATATTGGGCAATTTCTTTTTTCCTCTTTTCCAGCAGGTCCCTCTTTCTATTTTATGGTCTTCAGATACTCAGAGATAGGAATTCATTCTGCAGACCCTGCTGATTTTCATCTCTCCATCCTTTGATTATGGTTCCTGACCTTGATTAATTTTAATAGAAATCATTACCCCACTTGTGCAGGTTGTGTGACAAATGAAGTTGAGAAATGTTGGACAGTAAAGATCCTATCCAAGTAAATTCATCATATTCAACATGCACCGAGGCTGATGATTTCAGTGGATCTGTTGTTCCAACAAAACCCTCAGAGGAAGATATTTAGGAAACTACTAACAGACTGCTCCCAAATATGCTCTAAACAGCTATACATTTCCCACTGGTAAAATACGTTCTATTCAAATGCTGTAACATACAGGAATGAAAGATGGAGGCTGTGTTCACATAATTGAAAGTTAAATCCTATGTTAATCAGGGTGTGAACAGCCGAATACTAACAGTAGGATTAGTGGGATATTCCTTTTAATTAGACATGTTGTTAAGAATTAGAATTAGTATTTGTGTTTTTTGTCTTTCAGAACAAAAAAAAATTGTCAGCTTAAAAATAGTCACTGAAGTATATTAGTTAAAAAAAAATATACAAATTTTGTGATAAATTGATAAAATTAGACCAAAGTGTGTGTGTATATATATATATTATTTACATTATTATTATTATTATTATTTATTTATTTATTTATTTTTATGTTGTATATTGCATCTTATATATTCATGGGTTTTGGTGTTTTAGTTCCATATCTGCCAACACAACGGGCGCTTATGCACCATCCGATACACTACAATTCATACAATTACTGTAACTTTGCGGTTTTTGCTAAACCTGATCTGCAGGAATACATTTTACTGTAAATCAGTTATTAGACTGTAATTAACATGGTTATTTTGTTTGTTTTAAAAAAATTTGTTTTATGGATGTTATCTCCACGATGTGAGTAATAACTAGTATTAGAATATGTTAAAATGTGAGAAAACAGACTAGCAGCATTAAAAATATTTAAACTTCATTGTTTCCATATCACTTTCTGTTATAGTGTTCTAAATACACGTTTCTTTTCTTCAAAAATGAAATGCATGGTGTAGCTGAGTGGACATTTTTGTAACTACATGGGGAAAAAACTCAATTACATTAGGTTTTTTTTTTTCATACCTAAGGAGGAATAAAAACATTCAAGAAAAAAAATCTTAACTAAGGTTCTCATAATTCATGCATGAAGGGGTTAAAGAAATCAAACACAAGAGTCAAAACATTTTTTTAATTCAACATTTGAAGAAAAACTTCAAAACAGTTTCCCCATTTCATTTGAATATCAATAATATTGACATTTTCGTGCCACAGGCTTTTGACAGAAAAGTAATTGCACTTAATTCCATGTTGCACATGACCTTATGTGACTCAAATGCCAACAACATAAAGTCTCAACAAATAAATTATGACATAGGCAGAAAAAGAAACACGTATAAAAGATAAAGTTACACATGAACTCAGACCATTATAAATGCTGAATGGAAGTTAAAATGAAGGACGTCAGAATTACAACAGTTGCTTTAATTGCAACAATGTCAAAATTCCCAGTGATGCACAAAAAAAGTCCTAAAAGTATATATTCTACTACAACACATTGAAACATTCTCTTTTAAAACTAGATGTGACACAAAACTGCATGTAAAAACAGAAGGCACAATACTTAAGGTGATATTTTGTTGAGTATCACACATCTGCTGCTAACAGGATGGGCTCAGACTCCATCATACCTGACCAAATATACCGTGGTTGACATTGCCCCACTCGTGCAACTGTGTCTATTTAGCGTCAATCTGCAAAACACCTGATCAGAAAATACTGGTGTCAAAGTTAGTAAGATTTTAATTAAGAGTAATGTCTTACTTTTGAATGCAAATGTGAAATAAAGTTATCATGGATTTGGTGTCAGTTTGAGGGTCAAGTTTAGTGCTTCTCCTATCTTAAAGTTATAGTCTGATGCTACAAATATGACACAAACTCTGATGCAGAAGTCAACATTTTGGTATAAGACAACAACATCTAGTAAGACCTGCGACTACCTTTTATCAAAGCTTATTGTTAAATTGCAAACATTCAACGTGTTACGGCAACTAAAAAGAAGAAGCGAACTGCTGAAACAGTTTGATCCAGTCTCTAGAAAACATGAGGTACTTGAAAAGAGTTAATAAAGCAGAGGGAAGTGTGACTTAAGGTTAATTACAGAGAAGACACACGTACTGGTTTAGCTACAGAGAGAACATTTAGCACAGAAAAACGCAGGCTTTTCTCCAACATGATAAACATATAATCATAGAAATCACACACTGTCATCTCACTCATACAATCAAGCAAAAATGCAACAATAGCCACCACACAATAAGTATAAAAAAAGTTAAAAAAAAAAAAAAAAAAATTGAAGAAGGGATAGTACTGGTAACAAATCAGATGTGCAAGTTCCGTTAAAAAAAAAAAAAAAAACTGTACAGAAAAGGCATCTGTACAAGTAGTAACACACCTGTATTGCATGTCTTTTCAGACACAACCTTAATGAATATTTTTATGCATACAAACCTTAAATGTCGGCACCACACACTTAAACATGCTTTGAAGTCCAGTTTAATTGACACCGAGCATGTCTGAAGGGTGACATGGAAGAGCCTGACATAATGTCTGAGAACATTTTCCTTCTCCGCATTTGTCTCTCAGACCTTCCTGCCTTTTCACCTCTAGGTTTTCCACCTCAGTGCCAGCTCCGCTCTAGAGTTCATCTCTGTAGGCAGCTGACAGCATCTCTGGTGGTGGAGACCCCTTCAGAGTCTTGTGGGAACCTCTCCAATCGGTGCGGACTGCGTCATCATCCCACAGAGTTGATGTTTCTGTGTCACTCACCCACTCGGGATCCCCAGCGTAGTAACATGGCTGCACCAGGAGGGGGCGTGTACTGAAGGCTTGTAGGTTTCTGTTGGGGAAGTGGGACTTGTAGTCCTCACTGTCAGGACAGAACAAACAAAATCTAATTGTAGTTTTTAGACATTCTGAATTTTAAACACATTTAGTGTGCTAAAATAAAGGACTTTAACGCCTGACAATCACAAGAAAAACCACAGTGAGACATGCAGACTTGAACTTCAGCATTACCAGGACCGTTTAGCAGACGGTAGCTCAGGCGTTTCTGTTTTTAGGCTGCATGAACACACAATATGTCTGTGCAATGTTTTCAAGGCTAATTCGGAGCACACTGTTTTTAATGAGAGGTGGAGACAGATTTTAAGAGGCACCTAAGTCACTTTGTGAATGAAGAGCAACAGCAGGTCCAATGTGTGGCGTTCTATCGCGCATTCTTAGCAAACTAGTCAAGCATATCGAATTAGAATCAAAGAGGTGAGTGAGAGAGAGAAAGTGGGTTGGCCTAAAGCCCGTTTTCCACACATGATGGAGCACACAGACACTGCCAAGCCTTCTGGTCTGCAGACCCTTTGGTCCACAGTTTATTTCATCCCTTTTTAGTCAGAGACTCACATGTATCTCATTTTCTCTGTAAGATCATCATTTCTGCATGGAGATAACAAAACTGGTACATTTCAAAGGTGTTTCCACTATTGCTTCCCAATCACATGTAAAATGAATAAGAAGAGAATAACATTATAAATACATTTCATCTATGAGTACATGGTGTGAAGGAATTATAGGATAAAATAGAAAGTAAAAGGAGTGCAGTGGATGTTTTACAGTGAATACGAGGACCACCTGTAAGACAGATGTCCATACAGTAAACACATATTCAAAAGACAAATGCCGAAACATACACACATCTGAATCCTCTTTGTCAGAAGTATAACTGGCAAACACGCAACAAAAAACTGGCAATCCCTCTGGTCCAAAGTCTGAACATCATAACCAAAAAATGTGAAAGATTACAGATTTGTTTCTCAGATGTGTTCAGTTCCAGCTTAACCAGTGCTACAGCTTTTCAGAGACACCAACAAAAGTAAAACCACAGACTTTGCTATAGTTCTTTAATCTAAAAACACCACAAAAGGAGCCTAAATATATAGCATTTCTGAGTCTACACATTTAAGCAACTATAAGCAGAAGCAGTTATGGGACTGCTTTTAGCTTTATGGGTCTGGCAGCGGACAGCGGCTCTAGAGCGGTGAAAAAATACCATACTGTGCAATTCAATGAATATAAACACAACTGATAAGAACCACTGTCACCAGACTATCCACAGAAGAAGAAAGACGAAATAGAGGAGGAGGATGAAAGCACATTTGAGGTACGTACTTTGGATGCTTGTCATACATGATGGGGAGGAATTCATCAACAGGAAGCATCTTGGACAGTGGTTCAGCGTTCAGGAGTTTCTGGGCTCCTTGCAGTGAAATTGCATAAGACAGAGTCCAGTACGAGTAGTCGGCCACCACCAAGTTCCGAACGTTCTCCACCAGCTCCTCATTTCCGGGGTTAACCTGCTTCCTGCCGAGGTATCTGCAGAAACATAACCCATACTGGAAAATGTAAGGAAGACAAAGAGGGAAGGACTGCAATCTGTTGCATTTTGGAAAATTGTCCTGAATATACAAGCACATGATGTGGAAAATCATAATGAAAAGGGTTTCAATTTGTAGCAAAGGTTTTGTCCAATCTGGTCTGTTTCATTTTAATTGAAACCATTTGCATCCATGTGCTGTAAACCCAACACTGATACACAAATACACACATCTGAACAAGTAAACAAGCACAGCCTCACATTCCCCAACACGTTTAACACAGAGAACATTATCCTAACCTCCCTTATTCTTCCTGAAACACCAAATAAAATGTTGACTATGATCAGTGTGTCATCTTACATGATGTCCCAGTCCAGCTCCGCCAGCTCCGCCTCCTCCATCAGTCTGAGGAGTCTTCGTTTGAAGTTTGCCTGGAAGCGAACATCATCCTCAAAGATCAGAGCCTTATCCATCTGCAAGTCCACCATCTGAGGAGAGAGACAACAAACCAGTGTGACTAGGAAGTTCACCTGTAAAATGTGGTGGAGATATCAATCATTCCAGATCCGTGCAAACGCTGTCTCACCTCCTTCCAGATGTAGTAATGGCTGAGGAAGCAGCCCACCTCTCCTTTGGTCAGAGTACGTCCAGAGAATGGATCATAATAACCTGGCAGCAGGTCCACACCCAGGATCTTAATGTCACTGCTGTTCAGTGCACTGCATGTACGGACACAGAAGGAACCAGTGTCAGAAAGCAGTGGAATGCACATATTTACCAAACAAAATATGGGAAACTGGTGGAAATTACAGTTCAGTTAGATTCTGAAAAACAACAGATTTGTTTTTACCCCCGCCAAGGAGATTATGTTTTTGCCGGCGTTTATTTGTTTGTTACAAACTTTACAGAAAAACTACAGGACGTATTTTCTTGAAATTTTCGCCAGTGATAGAGAATCACCCAAGGATGTTCCCATTAACTTTTGGTCACGATCTGGATAACAGTATACCTTGGTGGAGGTTTGCGCTCACTGAGCGCTTTTGTTACCACTGCCTCTGTCAATATCAATTTAAAAGGCATCAATAATTGGATCTTCTTCTTCTTCTACTAACATTTTGTGTTGTTTGAAAAGGTACACAATGCCATTTCTATCTGCCATGCAACAAAATGTTCTTCAGACAACGTGATATTAGGAAATGGCATAAATGTACACAGCATGTGTTATCTGTACACATGATAAGCTTTCCACGTCTGTGTTCAAACTGCATTAAATACCATGCACTGAAGGTTAGGGTTAGAGGTTACAGATATGTGAACCAGAGATCTTGGCGTAAACTGACACGCGATCAAATGGCACTGAATAACACGCAAAAGGATGAAAAAGCATATGTATAGCGCGCCAAATGCCATAAGAACTGCTGTGACATACAATGTCAAAATGTCAAAGCAGATCAGTCTGCTTCAGAAAATAAGAGAGATTTTTGTTTTTACTGCATTCATTCATTCATTCATTCATTTTCTATACCTGCTTTATCCTCACTAGGGTCATGGGGGTCGCATGGAGCCTATCCCATCCCTCACTGACAGACTTTTTCTGTGAATGACCTCTCAATAAACGATCATTTATTTTTATACTCTAACTTTTCCTCATCCCTTTATCAAGTGTGTGATGAACTGAAAATTTCTTCAACACTACTTAAGGGCAAAGGCGGGGTACACCCTGGACAAGTCGCCAGTTCATCGCAGGGCTGAACATATAGACAAACAATCACTCTTACATTCACACCTATGGGCTATTTAGATTAGCAGATTAACCTATCAGTGCATGTCTTTGGATTGTGGGAGGAAGCCGGAGTACCCAGAGAGAACCCACGTAGACAACATGCAAACTCGACACAGTCCCACCAGTGACTGGTGCTGGAATTGAAACCAGGACTTTCTTGCTGTGAGGCATGAGTGCTAACCACTGCACCACTGTATCGCCCGTTTTTACTGCAGAACTGTACATACACATTGATCTTTGTTATTTATTTACACGTATATTTCAATTTTTATTTACTGCCTTTTCAATGTAACTAGACTTGAAGAAAATAAGAGTCGAGCAAAAACTGTCTTCTTTCATCCTGTGATGAAGAACGGCTCTAGGATCAGTACATTTAAAGTAGTGCCAACTATGAACACTAATACTGTTATATATACTAATAATGCATATCACAATAATGTAAAATAATACTGATGTAATCCAGAGCATTTGCAGTAAACTGTTACTCCCTTTGACTTTGTGAGCCAACAGAATTTAACCCCTTAACGCCTGAATCGATTTCCAATTGTGGAAAAACAATTTTGACTTGCGTTTTTTCTTTCAAATAGATAGTATTTTGGTTGTATTTTTGAGTGGGGGAGTGTTTGATGCAAATTCGCAGCAATAGACGTCAAGGGGGTTAATGCTACATATTCTTTAATCCATTAGGAAAAACCTTTTAAAACGTACCCCCTGCAGCTCTGGAGCCTTATTTTCAGAGACAACATTGTACATTGTTCATCATCCTCTGAGCAGTGCTTCCAAGAGCTTGTTTGTTTTCACATACAGTGCTTTGCAACATTTACTGGACCAAGTCTTCTCCCAAGAGCATACTCACTTTCCATCCACAGCGTGCACCACCTTCACGTCAATCTCCAACTCGTTCAGAGAAAACAACATCCTGTCTCTGCGGTCAGGACGGCGTTGCAGATTTATGAGATATATCTGGAGAGAGCCAAAGAAATGTAATTGGTATATACTGTAAGTCTGAACTGACATGCCCAAAATGTGGCTACAAGTTCTAAGGATAAGATTCATTTTAATGGACAGACTCCCACAATGCACTGAGCTGTGGCAACACGCCATATCAGACCTTACACATAGAAGGTCCTGAGTGCTAATCTACACTTCATACGCTTTCATTTTATTTCATGAGTGAGAGAAGGAAAAGGGACAAGGAAACAAAAGAGGTTTAGGGAGATAAGAAAGACCAAGCATGAAGATAAGATTGGAAATTAATGTTCCTACTCTACCTTATCTGGGTTATGTCAGTGTTCTGAGATATAGATATTTTTATGTTATTTTTCATTTAGTATACACACATCTATCCTATCCCTGTCAATTTTGATGTAATTACCCATTTTTTGTTTCATAGCTATGAATACAAATGGGAGATTACCTAAAAACTTTCTCCTATAAATGAAAATGTTATATATCCCGGGGATTTTTTGGCTCAATAAAAGTATTTGATGACCGTAGCTGTCATGTCTAACACGTTATCCCTCCATATAAAAACATCAAGAAACCAAACTACCTAAAAAAAATAAATGAATAATCTGTATCTCACCTCATCAAAGCCCATGAGGTCTCTCTGTTTGGGAAACACATGGACATGGCGAGACACGTGCATGGGAGGACCATCAACTGTTGTATATGATAAATGACATGAGAAAATGATTGAATAAAGAAAGCCAAAGGAACAAAGGGGTTTGTTACTTGTCATTTTGCTACCTTAGTATTTTGCATCATTCTTAATATGGAAAAAGTTAAATAATCTGTGGTATGAGATGGAGTGAATGCGAACTGGACTTACTCATTGACTCCAGGTGGACATGAACGAAGTTGAGTCGATCATCTTCCAAGCTGTGGTGAGGTTTTGCTGGTATATTCAGGTAGCCGTAGCGCTCCTTATTACACAAGTACATCTGTATTTCTGATTTGCACCAATGTTCACAACACCCAAAAAGAAATAATACAATTAATATACAGTACATCAGAATTTAACAGTAATTTAAAGCTTCTGTTCATTTGACCAAAGGGTTATGCCTTAATGCTTTAACCTGCAACTAAATGTGTACTCCCTTTCAGCCACAACTGTTCTCTTTTTTTTTTTTTATTATTATTATTATTATTATTATTATTATTATTATTATTATTATTAATTCATTAATTTTCTATACCCGCTTTATCCTCACTAGGGTCATGGGGGTCGCATGGAGCCTATCCCAGTTACTTAAGGGCGAAGG
>JAQQZY010000005.1:8308953-8319986 GCA_030068375.1 Ostorhinchus rueppellii
TGTGTGTGTGTGTGTGTGTGTGTGTGTGTGTGTGTGTGTGTGTGTGTGTGTGTGTGTGTGTGTGTGTGTGTGTGCTACAAAGGCTGCTTGTGTTGCAATATTCCTAAAACTACTTACGGTAAATTGGTTACATTTATAGTAGTTTCCAAAAGCGCTGAAGGCCAAAACATTTAGCCTGACCGTGGCATTTTGAAATAAGTAGAAGGACAGCTGCAAGTACAGTGCATTGTTTGGGGTTTTTTTTCCTCTATTTTTTTTTTTTGTCGCTGCAGTTGGTGTAAAAACGTGCTAAATTAACAAAGGTTAATAATTATTAATACATGAAAACACCATCTTTATGTCCCCATCAAAGGTCAGTCACATGAGCGTCATAATTCACTCATTTTCTGTCACTCCGGACAACACTTGCCACAGAGGCCTACAGTAGGCTGCCCTTTCTGCTGCAGAATGGATGCACATGGCGTTGAAGGCACCGCTTTATGTCCAAGTGCCTGGTTACAGCGTTGCACTAGTTTGCTCACACAAGAGAGGGGGCACAAGAGAAACACTAAACGTCATGCAGTGCGGTCAGAGAGTAAACAGTGTTGGGATTGTAATCTCTTTTTGGGTAGAAAATAGGGCTGTTGTGTCTTTAAGAGGGGCTGCTGGTCCCTCATCGCAGCTGCTGGCGTGTGTGTATGTGTGTGTATGTGTGTGTGTGTGTGTGTGTGTGTGTGTGTGAGGGGGGGGGGGGGGGGGGTATGTGTGTGACATAGAGGACAGCGGAGATTCATTACTTAAGCAGTACAATGGACATTTATCACCCCGTGGTGTTATTCAAATTCAGTACCAAGCGAGGACCTTCTCCACTCCTCTCTCCGCCTTGCGTCGCGGCCGCATCGTTTATTTGTTGGACCAACGTAAGAAAAGCCAGGAGTGCAGAGACAGATCCAACCAGTCGGCCAGTCAGTCAGTCAGTGAGAGCTGTGGAGGAAGGATGGGAGGAAGGAGCGTCGGTCCGGAGTGTTGGGAGCCCGCTGCTCTCCTGCTCTTCATCCTCTTTTTTTGTCACCATCCGACGCTGTTCGCTGGGGGGCATTTGGACGGAGCGCAGAGATCCGACAGAACGCACGTCGTGGGAACTGAACCAAGGACGCACCAACGGGAACTAAGGGGTTTCCTTTTTAAAAACAAAAAGAGAGAGAGAGAGAAAGAAAGAAAAAATCGCTTTTATTACGCAAAGGAAGAAAATCAAGGCTCCTTTTTTAGGAGTGTTTTGTGTTCTATCCGTGGAAAGCCATTGTGCATCTTGAGGCATCAGAACTGAACAGTCTTCCCTTAAATCGATGACACTACACAGGTGCAGAAATGGCGAAACGTTTTCCTCGCTTGCACATCAAGGACTTTGAAATGAAAGAAAGTAGTTGCGCTTTTTGATCTCTATCTTTTCTGAAACACTTGAAAACTACGGCTCTTCAGCGGAGGAGATGACATTTTACTTTAAAATGCGATAGTCATTCAGCCATCTTAAGGGCCCAGAGTTCTCAAAAGACTTGGCTTTAACTTTACAACTAATAATCGATGTACAGAGCTAAAGAGATAAAGCTTGTCATGGAAGAAAGTGCGAAATAACATGTATGGATTGGAGGATGCTTACAACCAAGTAGAAAAAGTAATTCGCAACAGTGCATTCACAGGGTTGAATCTATTTGCCTAAGCAAACAATTTGCAAGACAGATGGACTTTCTTCACCCTCAGGTTCCAGCTTCTATTTGATATTTTAAAAGAGTCTGTGCACTACAAGGCTGTATTTCATTTTTACATGGCAAAAACATGGTGAGGGTTAGGTTAGAGTCCTGCTGCAGCAGCTTCATGTTAGGAGTCCACAGTGAGGAAGCTGTTTTGTTTTTTGTTTGTTTGTTTTTTTCTTCTAAAGGAAAAGGCGAATTCAGTTGGCAATGCTGAGCAGTGAGAATGTCAGAAATAATGCACAGTACCGCAACTCCCCATAGAAAAAAAAGAAAGAAAACAGTTATCGGTGTCAGATGCTAAGCCAACACTGTCAAAGGGCATTTAGACGTAGCAGGTGCACCCATGGGCCTATACAGTTCGAGCCCATGCAGGCACACTTGATTTAAATAATTAAATGCTTCATTTCTTCTTTTAGTCCTGGCGGACGATATACAGAGTCTTTAGCACCTGATTGTCCAAACGCAATTCTTGAGTAAACTCAAATTAATCCCCAAGAATTGTGTATGGACATCTGTTGCTGCAGACTCACATTCATCACTGCTGCCTCTGGCCAAACGCCACATGAAGAATGAGGGCCTCCAAACCACAAAGAAGGCTAGGGAAGCCTGTAGTCTGGTTTTGTTTTGTAACTGTTACATTTCAGGTAAGACACAAACCAATATTTGCACGTTATGAAGAAAACAGGAGGGGCTGGGCCAATAAAGTCAAGTCAACCTTATTCTGCTTCATGTAATGTGTTTTTCAAGGTGTGCCTTGTGCTTGGCCCGATTGGTATTTACATTTTGTCGAAGATCTAATCAAGACTGTTTGTTTTAAATGGCAAATATCGACTAGAGGCATCGATGGATCGACTGTCTTTGGCAAATACAGTAGTAGGAAGCAGCAACTTGAGTGTTCACAGAGTGAGGCCTGCATGCAGCACAGATGCACGTTGTGGATGAGATGGGCCAAATCAAAAAAGAAAAAAATGTAAAAACTGGATCGTAATATGTAGTAATATACCAGGGCAACATTTCAGATGATTGAGAGAAATTAGAAAAAGGGTTTTCGTGAAAAGATGCACTTGGTTGGAAAAATGCGTTTTAAAGAAAGTCTTAGGATCGTTTATTTTTTAAAATGTTAATTATCTATTAATTCAAAGTTCAAAGTGCAAACTAAGCAAATAGATAATAATAATATAGCTTAAACATAGATGAAAATGCATGTAGTATTTCCAAAGAAATATTTACGTCAGTGTAGGTGAATTAAAGGTATGAAAGCATTTTACACATAAACACATAAATAAAACACAAAAGAATCCTGAAATTAATGCTGCGCATCAAGGATAAATCAGGTTAGATACTATGGTCTGTTTATTGTGTTTTTATAATTTAACTTTTATTTTCACACACATATTTTAAACTATACGTCGAGTGAATTTGTAGAAAATTAAAGCAGTGAAACTACATTTGTCATAAAGTACAAGGAGGTTTAAACGATGAAAAAATAGTTACTGCTAAAACTGTGCTTTATAATACTACTAAAATATGTTTGTTAACATTAGATTTGTACAAAAGAATATCTAGTACATGTTCAGTTCTCGGTTAGAGACGTTGAAAAACACAATAGAAACACACACAATAACTAACGTGTGCGTTTTTGTTGAGGGATGTCCTCTCCATGAAACGTGATCAGAGCATCATGTTTATTCTTGTGTGTGTGTGTGTGTGTTTTTTTTTTTTTTGTTTTGTTTTGTTTTTTACTCGAACTCTTCCGGTTCTTTACACTGTACATAGAAGGACTGCTTCTGAACGTAAATGTAGGTGCAATATTAATAAGGTTATTTAATTCTGTGGAAACTGTGATGTAGGCCTATGGTACACCTGTTTGTCATGCCTGTTACAGACCTGATATGAATGGAATTCTTTTTTTTTTTTTTTTTTTTTAATATTCAGCAGTGTCACTGTTAGCACTGGGACATTTTAACTATGGCCAGATTTATTAAAAGCAGACTTCCTCTTAATTGGAAGTATTTCACCGGGAAAACACGCTCACAAGAGTTTGCATTAGTTTATGTCACTTGAACGCTACATTTATTTTTAATGTCTTCTACACATATATACAACTAAAATTGGGTCCCAGCACTGTAATAGGCTCTCAGCAGGCAAGTCTGTGCTATGTGTGCAGAAGAATGAAAAATTGGCAACAATTGCTTGTAGCCTGAAAGCAGCAGGCAGGTGTCACTCTGTGTAAAATATGCAGAAATGGGCTTCCATTCAAACGGTTTAACCATTTGGCACCATAATAATGGATAAATTAGGATTAAGTGATTGTCTTTACTGCAGATCATTCGTTTTATTTAGCAGACTACATGAATAAATAGGTGACATGTTTTGCAATATATTATCCACTCTATAATGACAAGATAAAACCTTTAATTAAAAATATATATGTATACATAAATAAATGAATGATATTCTGGAGACGGTTTATGATAGCTGACAGTAATTGCGGGAACTTAACTTGTATTTCAGCTTGTTGGGACTCGTTATGTAGAAACACAGGCCTACATGTGGACATTGTGAACTCTGCAGGCCAAACAGTGCAGGGATGTGGAGGAACCTCAAACATTAAGAACCCAGCAGCCTGCATGCAACCTATAGGAAATTATACAGAACCATATACACATACACATAAAGAGCAGCCTAATTTTGGACCTGAAGAACCTACCAAACAATGAATTTATTCACCAGTTGCACACCTTAAAATGCAGCATCTGCAAAAAAAAAAAAAAAAAAAAACGAAAAAAAATGGTGTTTTGGGGTCGTTTTTCTATTTCTGTTGGTGCTGACTTAATTTTTTGTTATTAGAGAAAATGAAAATCAATCACCTTTTTAATTTTTTTTTCAGTTTTTACATTTTTATTAGTTTTTAAATTGATCTTATATTGAAATTCTTAATATTGGTACTTTATTTGCTGTGCATTTTATGGAAATACGCTAGCTAGCTGTTTATGGTAATTTTTCAAGTGAGGGGGGTGTTAATGCAATTCTCCTTTAGTATTTAAGTGTCTTTTACCTGGATTCGCAGACTGTTACTAACACCCGGGACCTGAGGAACTAGTTTCGTTTTGGTGTACTGACTAAATCTGAAAAGGAGTTATTTGGACTACTAGTTTATACCGAAATAAATATTGGAATGACAATCAATTACAGTTCGATGTCTGATGGGACATGACTGTGTTTTGACCCTAAAATAAAAAAAATAAAACAAACCTTCAAACCCCTTTGAGCCTAAACTGTCATTTGTGTGTTTCTTTCTTGTACAAACAGCTCTTATATGAAGGGTAATAACGTCCTAATCACACATCCCATCATCACATCGGTGCGTTCCTTTTGTCGCCTCTTTTGTCGCAGTGTTGTGTAAAGCTAACATGCGACGGGGCATAATTACAGATTCCAGTATGTTAATAAAGCAGTGAGTGCTGATTTAGCTAAGAGGCTCAGTGTGTACTGTTTAAAGCCCAGTTTCCCCGTCTGAATATTCATCAGAGTCGCACTCAGCTGAAGATGAAACGGCCTCATTGTTCATCAGCGGTGGCGGCGGCGGCCCGGCTCGTTCATGTTATGCACATATTAATGATGAGGACAATTCAACTGGAGTGATTCCTAATCTGTTGACAAGAAGTCTCTGCAGGCCCTTCAGTCAGTTTGATGCAGATGATGACGATGTTTTATCTGTAAATCCCCCCGAGAGGACGGAAGCATCCGCTCAAATTACAGACTCCTAAAAAATCAGATTGGCTTTGATCACATCCGTAAACAGGCGGAGATTATTCAGCTGTTTGCAGAGGAAAGGCGCGTTTCAGAACATTTTGCGAATATAACAAAGAGGGAGCGAACGCTTGAGACGGAATCACAGTCCGTTTATTCATCACCCATTCTCTTTGTGTCTGAAGCTGCTTTTCTTTAAATTACATCATCATATGTTCGATTAATTTGCACAGCTGTGTGTTTTTATGCGTTTTTATGGGATTATCGAGGCGGCAAAATATGAGCGCAGAAGACAGATACATGTGCGTTAGGGGAAAAAAAAAAACATATCACGATTTTTTTGATATGTATCGCGATATGAATGAACCCTTTCATGCTTAGTGGTCACTACAGTGGACAGTTATTCTGCAGCTGTTTTCTTATATACAGCTGTGCTCATAAGTTTACACACCCTGACTGAATGTGCATGGGACGGCCTTGGATGTACGCTACTCTCCAGCTGTTTTCGTGTATATTCATGGCTTTTGTTGTTTTATCGGCATACACTGTAAAAAGTAAAACATTGAATCAACTTAAATTTTTTTCTTCAATAGTTCACACATAAAAACAATTAGTTGAGTGACCTAATTTCAATTACATTACATTAAATTACATTTAATTTAATTTAGTTCACTCGACTAATTTTACTGATGTGCCCTATTGAAGAATTTTTTTTAAGTTGATTCAATGTTTTACTTTTTACAGTGTATAATTTTACTTTTTTTACACCAAAAAAAGACAAACTAAACCAAATGTGTCTGTATGTGGCCAGTGGACACTTATGAACCATCCCATAATACATCATATTCATACCATTACTGTCTTGATAACTGCTTATTATTGTTATTAGACTGTAATTAAATTTTTTTTTTTCAACAAAATGATTTTTTTGTTTTTTGTCTTTTGCATATTATCTCCACAAAGTGAATATTAGAGTATATTAAAAGGTGAGAAAACAACCGATTAGCTGCAAAAAAAATGTTTTTATTTCATATTTCTCACAGAATATATCAGTAAATACATGTTTCTTTGCTTCAAAAATTAAACACGTGGACATTTTTGCAACTCCACAAAAAATACATTCGTATGAAAATTTTGTTTAGGCATGTTTTTTTCACTCCTGAAGAAGAATAAAAACACTCATTATGGTTCTCATAATTCATGTATAAAAGGGTTAAATCTGTATTTTTTTTTTCCAAAATGATGCTAAATTACATGGATTTTACTGAAAAATTCACTGAAAGAACTAGAGACTCACCATGTGCACATTTTTAACGTTATTTCTATTTATTTCTGAATCGTCTACATTGAACTTCCACTGATGTGTTATTCTGTTGTTCTGATGTTTCATGGTTAAATTTGTTTCTCTTCACTTCTTATTGTTTTCCGATTATTATTTTATCATTATTTTATATAAAGTCAAGTTGAAAATCCTGCTAAAAGTGACTGGATTACCTACATTTGCATCATTTAATGTTCAACATTTCAAATTAAAGTAATTTTCTTGATCTAAAATAACTGAAAATGAAATAACGTGACAAAGATTTGGTTTATATGGAATGTACTGTATAAAAACAACTAATAAAGAAAAGCTGAGCCTTTTTTTTTTGTTTTAGATCATTACCAAACCAACTGGAGCTTCCTGAAAAAGTCTTTTATTTCCATAATTAATAATGTTTTGAGCAGAAATGTGATAAATAACTTATTTCTATGAAGGTTGTTTGAATAAACACATGTGCAAAATGTTCCCCTCCATTTCCTGATGAGTTTTATGTAAATAATCATGTCTGCAGATGTTTGGTTTTTTTTTGGGACAATTATTACAAAAATCTTCTATCTAATGAGTCTGTGTTGGTTTTATATTTATACAGTCTAGGTGTTTTTTTTGGGTTTTTTTTTTGCTTTTTCTAATAAAATTAATATATTTAATGTTTATTTTTTTCTTAAAGGTAATTTGCGATGAAATAAGTCACATTTAATCACGTATAATATTGACTGTGACTTAAAGCGTTGTGAATAAACCAGCTGAGGTGCTTTTTTTGTGGGTTTGTGACACTGACACACTTTAATTTTGACCCTGACCTGGTTTTTCACACTGACACCAGTCCCACATTCAACACTTTAATGAATAAATTCCCTCTTATCTTGTTTCTTATTGTCCAAAAACACTCAAATCCACCCTTCACACCCAGCTTGAATGAACCTCCTTGCTCTTAAACTCATGCCCTTTTCCTCTTTTCACACTTTAAATTCACTGGTTTTGGTTTGTTCTCGACACAAAGGAGCTCTTCGGTGTTGGAGCCGAGGCTGAAGTGCAAACGCAGCCACATCCCACCGTTTCCACAACTATTTTTATCACTAATTAGTGAGTTTTTAATTTGTGCTCTGTCCTCCAGACGGACCACAGGGGGTTTAACACCCCACAACCTGACGCTCCCCCCGTCGCCGCGACGACACCGATGACAGACGGTGCAGGAGGAGGGAACGTGGAACCAGGTGGAACCAGACGGAGGCTCGTGGAACGTCTGGAACATGAGGGTCGGTTCTAGATACGACGGTGGAAGGAAGGAAGGGGTCTGAGTGTGAAAGGAGGGCTCTGATTGGCCTGACATTTGATCCTGGGATTGGACACATTTTTTTTTGCACACTCTGATTTCTGATAAAACTGTCGTAGATTTCCAGTTAAGAATGAGGCGGCGTTTAGCGGTTAGGGAGGTAAAAGCGAATAGTTCCAGTTCTTTTGTGAAGTCTCTGGTTTTTCTTGTGGAAGACCAAAAACACCAGAGTGCGCTGAAGTGTCAGTAGTTTATGGAAACACCTTGGACATAGTGTTAAAATACATTTGCCAAAAATGTGTCATTACCTGTTAAACTTTAAGGAAATATTGATGATGTTTTTGTTTTTTTCTCGAATCAGCATCAACAGGCCATGAAATGTCCCAATACAAAAGTATTTATGTCCAAGTCGTCACCTTCCAAATACGTTTCAGCCCACCTTCAGAAGTAAGATGAATGGACAGACATAAGGATGGATGGACGGACAGAAGACAGACAGACGGACGTATTGGACAGAGAAACAGATGGACGATGGACAGACAGATGGACGAATGGACAGACAGATGGATGAATGGATGAACAGACAGATGGACATACGGATGGACAGACAAACAGATGGATGGATGGACAGACAGATGGACGGATGGACAGACGGGTGGACAGACAGATGGATGAATGGATGAACAGACAGATGGACATACGGACGGACAGAAGGATGGATGGAAAGACAGATGGACGGACAGACGGATGGACAGACAAACAGATGGATGGATGGACAGACGGGTGGACAGACAGATGGACGGATGGATGGACAGACAGATGGATGAACAGACAGATGGACATACAGACGGACAGAAGGATGGATGGAAAGACAGATGGATGGACAGACAGATGGATGAACAGACGGATGGACATACAGACGGACAGAAGGATGGATGGAAAGACAGATGGATGGACAGACAGATGGATGAACAGACAGATGGACATACAGATGGACAGAAGGATGGATGGAAAGACAGATGGACGGACAGATGGATGGACAGACGGGTGGACAGACAGATGGATGAACAGATGGACAGACAAACAGATGGATGGACAGACGGATGGACATACAGATGGACAGAAGGATGGATGGAAAGACAGATGGACGGACAGACGGATGGACAGACAGATGGATGAACAGATGGACAGACAAACAGATGGATGGACAGACAGATGGATGGACAGACGGATGGACAGACAAACAGATGGACAGATGGACAGACAGATGGATGGACAAATGGGTGGACAGACAGATCGACGGATGGATGGACAGACCGATGGACGGAAGGATGGATGGAAAAACAGATGGACGGACAGACGGATGCACAGACAGTGGACAGACAAATAGATGGACGGATGGACAGACAGAAGGATGGATGGAAAGACCGATGGACAGACAGATGGATGCACGAACAGATGGACAGACACACAGAGAGATGGACAGATGGACGGACAGTAGGATGGATGGAAAGACAGATGGACAGATAAACAGATGGATGGACAGACAGATGGACGTATGGACAGACAGATGGGTGGACGTCCACATGCAGACAGCGGCTTCAGTGAATTCCTCTCAGAGAATTCATCCAATAACTGTTGGAGGCAAAAAGAGCAGAAATTAGTTTTGTGGTTTTGTGCTCTCTGCAGATATGAAACAATATGAGCTGTGGTGTTTGCACTGTGTGTGTGTGTGTGTGTGTGTGTGTGTGTGTGTGTGTGTGTGTGTGTGTCGTCCTCACCCTGGGCTCGACGCCTCTCATCTCCAGCTCCTCCAATACTTTTTTTTTTTTTTAAAAGCCCAGAGAAGCTTCTTCAAAGCTGCAGAAGTGTGAGAAGTTTCCGAGCCGTGCTTGGGTCCCACCTGCAGATTCAAAGCTGCTTCTGTTTTCACTCTGTAATAAACTCACACTGCGAAAATCACTTTGGAAGGTGTTGTTAAAAATACCAGCATGCACGAGTCAACTCAGTGGGTTTAAAGAGTGAAGACGACGAGGGGGAAACAAACCTGTGGTATTTACAGACAGGTTTGAAGTCACACACACTTCAGCTCCAATAACAAAGGAATCATCAGCTGTAAACAGTGACACGTCCAAACGGCTCTGTTTGTTTTAGTGCAAGGGGAAAAAAAGAGAGAGTTCATACTTTAAAACTAAGCGTTAACAAAAAAAAGGTGAATAACTTTAAAAAACCTGAAATAAAAAAAATAAAAAAATCAGTGCAATTTTAATTCAATTCCCTGTCAGTCGTATTTGTAGAGCCCTGTATCACAGAATGAAACAAACAACAGTCAAATAAACAGTAGATGAAGGAGACGGAGTCATGTCCTGGGCGTCCCCCGTCCTCAGACCCTCCTTCTGGACAAAGAAAAACTCTGACATTTGAACCCAATTTAAACCCAGAAAGACCCAGCGGTACGTACGTTTACGTCAGTTCCTAAATTTTCTCTATATTTGATATTTTCTTAAGTGATTTGTCACCATTTATCATTCATTCATTCAAGCTTTATGAAGGACACATAAACTAAGTCCACAGGATAAGATCAAATAAAAGAAGCAAATGAAAAACGAACAGCATATATTCAATCTTTGCTTTTACATAAAGCAGGAGTGTCAAACTCCTATTAGTTCAGGGGCCACATTCAGGTACATGTGATCCCAAGTGAAATAGTAACATAATAATATATAAACCAGAAAAGCACCCAGAGAGCACACACCTCTGCCAAGGTAGTGTTTGTACTTTTTATTTAAGGTACTGTTTGTACTTTTTAAAAATGTAGTGCTTGTACTTTTTTGAAGGTAGTGTTTGTACTTTTTTAAGGTAGTGTTTGTACTTTTTTTAAGGTAGTGTTTGTACTTTTTATTTAAGGTACTGTTTGTACTTTTTAAAAATGTAGTGCTTGTACTTTTTTGAAGGT
>JAQQZY010000005.1:8337028-8354974 GCA_030068375.1 Ostorhinchus rueppellii
GTACACACACACTCTGTACACAGACACACACACACACACACACACACACACAGACACCACCACCACCACCACCACCAATATTTGCCTGTAGATGAACGTCAAAAGTCACGGCTGCGCTGCCAGGCACCAGCTATAGAGCAGCCAGGGTCACACATGATCAGATGACAATGACCAACACAATGGATTAGCTATAAAAGGACTGGGGGGAGAGATTAGGGGTGAATTGATGACGGTTGGCTGGCTGGCTGGCAGGCCCGGGAGGCCTGGGAGGTTTTGGGTCTGTTTCAATAAGGAACATAAAGAGCTGAAATTAACATGTACCATGATACCAAGCAGAGAGAATCCTCTTAGAGATTACATCCATAACATGTTACGCCTATGGAACTGTATGGAAAGGGGAGACAAAGTGCACAGCGAATGATAATTTTCTATTGTAGTAGCATCCTATTGTGTTCTGTTTTATGCCATTGTAAGCCGTTACATTCAGTTTTGTTTAGTCCTTCAATGGTGTATATAAAACTCCTCCTAATTCTCTTCCTCTCATTTTTTTGGTGGGAAATACTTCACCTGGAATAAACTGTAGTGTCTTGAGTAGAGGACAGCTGCCAGGACACACCACTGCCTCCTTCATGAAGAGGTTAAACGGTAAGAGTAACAGCAGTACTCTTCCAACATCTGTGTTGTGGCATACATACACATACATGTTGACAAAAGCACACGTTACTGTAGAATAACAGGCTCACACATGTATGAACACACACACGCTCCATCTGTCTTTGTCTTCCTCCCACTGCCATCACCATGGATCTGTCTGCAAAACAATGTGTGCTGCTTTGCACAACACGCATGCTCAGTGCACTTCACACTATGCATTTTTAGGATGTCATTTTCAGGAGGTATCGCTTGTAGATTTTCTTATAGCATGTCTAAAAATACGATAGAAAGTTGATGAAATGCTTTGGATGCCAGTGGGTGTAGTGTGTTATGAAATGACAAGGAAGTTCAGTACCTACTGAGTTCTGTACTCAGGAAGAACTGGACTGTCACCTAAACTGGACCAGGAACCAGGATGCTCATGACTGCAGCTGAAGTGTTTTAACTATCCTCAAAGTGCTTGGGTTTGATGCTGCTGCCCCTAGTGGTTAATAGTGTGCATTGCATGCTCTATGACTTACTCATTTCCTTTACTATAACCTACTTGGTGAGATTATGTGATCTGCAAACATGTTTGAACATTATTATGAGTACTTTCTTTCACTGTCTTCTCACTTTGTAGCGCTTGTGTCGATACGGAAACAAGGAACTCATTTTCGGCAGGTGAATGAGAACTGCTCTTTAGTCAGGGGTGTCCAATCCTGGTCCTCAAGGGTCAGTATCTGGCATGTGTTAAATGCATCCCTCTTCCAACTCACCTCATTCAAATGATAAGCCCATCATCAAGCTCTACAGAAGCCTGATAATGACTGTCATGTGTGTTGGAAGAGGGACCAGGATTGGACACCCCTGTCTTAAGTTTATCAGGATCTAATTTTCACTACTTTTAGACAGATATGCAAAGAGACAGATTCTGTCTGTTTCTGAAGCTTTTTCAGATAATTCATCTCTGACCACTGTAGCTCATTTGTTTTTTTAAATGGAAGAATAGGCCCCTTTGTGTGCATTAAATTAAAAAGAGTCCACTATTACTATCATGTAGGCTATTTATAAGAAGCAACACTACGGTTCATGTAAAGTACATGCAGTTAGAATATGAAATCTCATAAAGTGTATTAGGATTATGTTATGTATTATTAATGAATCTATATAGAAGTTTGTTATTATTGCTGCAGTTTGAACATGAAGCTAGATTTAACTTTTATCCTTGGAGTTACACTTGTGTTTTGTATGTAGAATTTTATGTGGCAGACTGATTAGTGTATTGTTAAAAATACACAATTTATTTCCACCTCAACTGAAAAAGAAGCATGGCATAGAATTACCATAAACTTTAAATCTACTTGATTACTTTCTCCTACAGCTTACATTACAGTTCAGATCATGTACAAAGAATCAAACTTTGACACAAGCAATCGTTTTATTTCAAAAGTGAATTGCTATGTACAGTACGTAAAAAACATGAGCTCAGTCCTAAATCATTTCTTGTCTTTTTGCTTTTTCGGTTCATCTCATACAGTCCTGTTAGACACAACAGGAAGAACCGCACACTGTCTGAGCACTCCTGTACAGCATTCATAGGAGAACAAATAAAAAGATACAGCATCACATCATCATCACCATCATCATCATCATCATCATAAATACCAGACCTACACCAGTAGGTATCATTTCGGTCTTAAAACACACACATAATAAATGAGTCCTCTGATCCCTGTGTGTGCATGTCTTCCAGTTTGATCATATTACAATTACTGATTCAGTGATTTTTTTTTTGCAGACTAAACACTGCCTCCTGCTGGACCAATGTAGGAACTGGCACATCTCCACACTTCAACTTGGATCTGTACATCCAAACCCAACAATGGTCCACATTAGAAAGTCGGGAGGTTAAGCACAATCAAACATTTATCACTGAAGGATATCTGATGTGCAATTCATGAGCAGGAGTTTGTAGAATTATCTGTATTTGATTGATATCTGAGATTTTCATTCATAAATAGATTACCGATCTGAAAAGGCAAGGAAGAACAAAAGTTAGAAAAGTTAAAAAACAATATGATGTCGGAGCTGATGTTGGAAAGCGAAACGATTTACTGAAATGCTGCAATTGCATTGCTGTTAGCTGAAATGATTGTATAGCTCTGAGAGTTGGCTACAACACTCTCAGGTCCGTGAACTATAAAATATTTAACATATAGTAAAACCAATGTACTATCCCATAAAAACAAACAACTGAATTTAATTCCCTCAAAGAATTACAAATTCAAAACACAAAATAAGACAATCTGTGTCGCAGGACTGTGGTCTACGTGTCTTTGGGGTCACTTGGGAAGTTTTTACCTGAAAAAAGGAGAGGACAACAGATTTCTCTGTCTGCTGAGTATCGTTATGGCCATCTACAGACACAAGCAACCTTCACTGCATTCTGTCTGTATCCTGCATTTTGCATGTTTGACTCATTTTTATCATTACAGTAGTAGTTGTAAAGCAATATTTCACTTGTTATCACATTTACAACCACATACATAAACCATTTTAACATCTTTTTTTTTTTTTTAAAGACTAGTGTATGATCTCATAACTGAAATCCCAAGATCATGCAACATTAACATCAAGATTATCTTTTGAAAAATTTACCACTCCTGTTCGTCTTGGGACAAACAGTCAGTGGTTTTCTTTTGTATCACATATAGTGGATCCAGATTGTAGAAGGCAGCATCACACTAAAGTATTACATTGAAAATTGAATACAGTGAAATATTGCTTTGACTATATCAAAGAAAACACATCCCATTTATCCTCCCTCATTATGCTGTTTTTAGCTACATTTGGACACACAATATCAAATTTATTAGTCAAACAAAGCAACAACAGAGCAAAGTTTCTTTGTCTTCCTAATGTTTTTAACAACTCACAAAGCCCTCATATTGAAGTTGCTGCATTAGTACCGTAAATGTTTCATTTCTGATACATTTATTAATGCATGCCTAATACATTTTTAATGGGATTCAATGGGACTGCCTGATACATATTTAATGAGACTTTATGAACATGATTCACTTGGAATGAGCACTGACAGATTTTGATGAGTCTGGTGAAGAAATGTCCAAAATGTTTGGATATTCTGTGATCATAACAAATAAATAAGACAAAAAGCACATGAAATATTGATGACATTAAAAAAATGTAGGAATGTAAACACACACACACACACACACACACACCCACACACACACACACACACACACAGTCTCTCTTTCTATCCCAGTCTTTCACTCACACATACATACAGACAAAACGTCTTTATATGAGCTATGTAAATTATTGTCTTATCTGCTACAGTGTGTGACAGCAGTAGTTTGAAACAACAGAATATCTGTGTTTCACTGGAGCAAAGCCAAACTCTGCAGCTTCTCATACACATGTAACTGTTTGTACCAAGCAGAAGAGATAGTCATCCATCTATTCTTTCTTCTTTTCCATGTAGTTCATCCCCTCCCTGGTGCTATTCAAACTTTTAGCACTAAGTGAGGAAGTCCAGAGGGAGGAACAGAAGGAATTCTGTGCCTTAAACGGAGTCCACAGTGAGTGCAACACGTATAATAAGCGAGACCATCTCTTTTGTGTTCCTATTGCTCACATCACATACTCTTTTAGCTGCCTCTTCATTCACTTACACCCTCCAAGTGTTCATGTTGGAATTTTCCACATCTTCTTTGCGATGCAAAGCCAAATCATACCACTATGAGTGGTGGGTGCAGATGGGGTCATTTTGGTGCTAGTGGGTGTTGGGTCAGGTGCTATAGCTCGCTGTGGCGGACAGGAGGTTCTAGCTTGTGTGACAAGGCAGTGAGGACCTTGTCAAACTTCTCGTAACGTTCTGACTGGCTTCCCTCGGAACCTCGGCTGCCCCACAACAAACGCATCTGGAACTCTGTCTGGAAGATCTCATGTATCTCTGCTCGTTCCTGAAATCCTGTTGAGGAGAAAAAGAGTCTTTGTAAGTGACAGTACCACGATGTTAAATACAGCAAAACATACATAAACTGAAAAAAAGACAAGTTAATAAAAAAATATACAAAATGAAAAAAAAAAATTTTTAAAAAGTTGTTTTGCACATAGCAAATATATCATGCCACCAAACATTCAGAATGATCACTGTGTGCAATGGTTCATTACTCTATTACACTATGCTTTCAGACTGTATCTCCTCGACTTTATGAAGTCTCTTTAGGGCAGTGTAGGACACCTGAGGGACTTTCACTCACTGGTGCCTGCTCTGAAGTGCAGCAGAAAGCTTTGAAAAGGCTTTTGAGTCACTTTCCACTATATTTGATAGGAGCAGCAGAGAGGTGAGCACCAGAAAGGTTGGATAATGGACCTTTAAGGTGAAGTTAAGATTGAGCTTTCATGTGGAAATATTAATAATAAAACTGTTATAATGCTAAATTGACCATTTTGATTATTGTGGGTAATAGTGAGATTTCCTTTTACAATTTTCAAATGAGTTTCCTTGGTTCTGTATCAAGAAAACTGAAGCTGACGTTTACTAAATATGTTTGCACAATTTCTCAGTTCAGTGTCACTAAATCCAAAATATCACCAAACAACCAAAGTTATGGTGGGTTTTACTCTAAATCCTCCAAAACCTTTAAATCCTCTCTTCCTTAAGGTCACCTAAATGATCGATCGATTGAATGAAAAACTGCTTTCAAACATAAAATCTGAACATTTTTTTTTTTTTTACCTCAAGTACAGGGTAAGTATCCTAGCTTTGACTTACAGAGGTGCAGATAAAAAGAGTAAGCTGAGGTCAGGCCGATCAATAGCAAACTGAATAAAACTGAAAACAGAGATGTGAACTGATAGCTATTGACAAGTCTATTCAATAAAGCAGTAATGACCTCAAACTGAGAACCAATAGGGAGGTTTTAAGGATCAATACAGTAAACACAGTAACCACACAAACACATGATCATTACATCAAATCAGTAGTGTCGTAACACTGGCGCTGATCACATCCATCATTATTAACAGCAAAACATTAACAACATTAAACATAATAACCATACTGTCTGTATTAGAATGAACAGGCTGTGGCGACAAAATGGCTCTGAATCTATAAGTATCCATGGATAAAATATAACAACAAAACAGACTTCGTATGAACATGAAGCTAAAAGTTAGAGGTATAGTGTTAATAAAATGCATGCTCCAATAAAATAAATAAGTAACATTGATGTATTCTCTGTATAAAAAGCTGCCTGGCCTTACCCTGCAGTTTGGTCTCAGAGTTAGTTCTGTAGATCTCCCCATGATGTGCGATGGTACGAGCGGACTCTAGGTGGTACATGACCACGTCGACCCCCACCTCTGCACTCTCCCAGGGTTCCAGGCCCTCGCCCAGAGCCATGCCCCGCTCCAGCAATGACAATACAGGAATGATGTGAGGGAAGGACGTGCTGGAGAGGATACTGGACTCTGGAAGCGAACAAGAGATTATTGGTGTAAATAGGGATGAGTATTTTAATTTCATTCTCCGAAGTTGAATAAGCAAGTTCATTTAAGATGATTAGTTGTTTCTTTATTGGTAACACATGCTCTACACCCAAACCAAAATAATAATAATAATAATAATTTTAAAAAAACAACTAAGCAAAAACAGTACCTTTTCATTTTTTTAAACCACTTTAAATTCATATATTCATCAACAGGGACAGAAACAGCCCAATAAACCTTAGTTTCACTTCTCTATGAACTAAAACAATAATGTCCTCCCACCACAAATAAAAGACTTGTATGTAGTATCAATATTCAAACTCTCAACAGGGGGATGTCACACACCAGAACACACTGAGGACAACCAAACCCACCAATGAATCATTGCTATGTATCCAGAGACTGGATCACTAACTGAATTAAGTACAAAGATCATCGGTTACACATCACATTCAGGTACATCACATTTTCGTCTTCAAACAAAAACAGTGACAGTTGGTGAAAATAACACAGTGTCTTACAACTTTCACATTCTGCTTCATCTGAATAGTTTACATTACAGCTCTGTTAATGTTAATGTGAATAAATGTAGAGTCGAGCCACAGTCAAACTAGAAATGTGCTCCATCATGCTTCATAGCTCTACATTCTCTTGTGATAATTTGAAGTCATTTTTTTTTTTACATTTTAGAACAGAAATACTACATATAGCCCCTTTAAAAAAGATGTTCATGGACTTGTTTGATGCTGCAGATGTACAACTACTGAGCTTGATCCTATTCTGATGTGATGTCCTCGTGTTGAGGTTTGCTGTGTTATTGATCTATGTACATGTTTTGTAAAAGAAATAGTTTAATAGAGAGATCAGTTAAACACAAGCTGAAGCTAATGTTTAAAAAAAAAGATGTTGATTACAGTTACAGTTTTTACTAATCAATATGTTGATTATTCATGCTCATCCCTAGTTGTAAGCTCATCCTCACACACATTTTATGCTTCATGTAAACACATGCCCACTCTGTCATCTCACCTTTGCCATCGTTCATATTCTTCATAAAAGGTTTGAGTTTCTTCTCATACAGAATAGCGCCCTCTGTATGTCTCTGGCGTAATGTCACCCATGTCTGCTCCAGGCGGGAAATCTGAAGTAATGAGAGAAGCAACAAAAGAGCACCTTCAGTAAAGTTATAACATTGTAAAAAATGTACTGCGTTGAATAATAATTTGCACTTAATATGGCCTTTCCGTGTAAAGTTCAGTGACCATGTCAAAAACTTATTAAAAGAATAAGTTCTCCATTCTCAGTAAAAAATTTACGGTCTCTACTAATGCAAATATTCTCTTGTAAAGATTATCTTCTTGGCACAAGATATTTCTTGCTTCCCTAAAAGTCTAGTTTAATCTCTTTTATGGTGATAGCTTCAGGTTTTCACATCATGTGTGTAGAAGCTGCAGACTAGATCAGAACTGGAGCCAGCATGTTTGTGATTTCACAAACCCTGCTAATGCACTATATTCAGATTTTTTGAGAAAATCCAAAATGCATCTGAAAAGAGATCATTCTGCAGAGAAAACATCAAACATTACAGTGAATATGCTTTCTTTTAGTGCAGGGGGGTTATATTATTTTGATAAAAAATCTTGATGGAATCCGAGGTTTTTTAAGCTGTTAAGAGACACTTTATCTCCGTCTTTTTCACCTGCGGCAGCTCCAGGGCTCTCATCACAGCAGCGAAGCCAAACATATTTCCCATGTTGTTTTTTAACTCTGCTGCTAATTGGATGGTCTTATGGAGCAGCGCTGCCCTTTCCTCTGTACTTCCTGTGCAGCCAAGCAGGTCCACAGCCATCATGATAGACATTGTGTAGAATCTGATGAAAAAGGAAAATACAAATCATGTAAAAATAATGATAAATATTCAGTTTTTAAAAGCCAAGATACAAAAAAAGCCAAGGTGGAAATTCACTTATAGTCTGTAAAATGCACATTATGTAATTTGTGCCACCAGGGGTCTCTCAAGCAAAACAAAAATAAAAGGCATAATTTGAGGAGGCTGAAGTAACATGGGACCAAAGGAGACGATTTCACCAACAGAGCTGATGAAAATCTGTTTACCTGAAGTGACACAAACCACATTTACAGACTATGTGTAGACATTTTGATCACCTTAACTAAAGACACCACCAGTAACATTCATATTTTTAACCTATAAAGACCCAAACATCCATTGTCGTCCAAAACTATTCACTGATCTAAAATGTTTAATACCTGTTGATCCACTAATCCTATCAATACATGTAAATAACTGATATAAAATACAGTTTGTCATCTTTTCATGGTCATCGGATATGACCCATGTGGACATTCAGAGGCTCCGTAGTTACTGTGGAAACACCGTCATTTTTAACAACACTGATTCACCAGTAAAACCCATGGAGCTGGATCAATGACAGTGGATGAACACACTGGGTTTAAGTTCTGTTATTGAGAAATTTTGTTGAAAAAGTCACTCCATCTTCCCTTTTCTCCATTTCTGATATAATAACCTTTGAATTTACTGCGAGATTTTGTGAATATCTACATGATTTGTAAATTAAATATAGAAAAATACCTGGCTTTTACTGAGCAAATGCAAAAATAAACAGGATAATATTATAATAAACAGCAATAAATCATTTAAGAAAGGTTAAAAATAGGGAATATTCATCTGTGAACTGCCACAAAAGTCACACCGGGTCTTTATTGGTTAAACAGGACATGACACCAGTGAGAAGTGACAAAATAAAATGGGTCGTTACATAGAATAAAATTATAGACAAAGACAAATGCTACTTATTATAGATTCCATGAGCTGTACATTATTTCAATTATTTCTTGCAATCATTTACATAACTGAAGAGTTAACTGAAGATTTGGAAAAACCCACTTCTAATAACATCTTGTTTCACTGACTGAGCAATACTCAGTGAAGTTACGCCATCCAGATGAAAGATGAGGAAAGGGGACGAGAAACATGTGGGAGGTTGCAAAAACAAAAAGAGGACAAAAACCATGAAAAGGGTACAAGAGGAATAGACGAGCACAGACAATCAATAGCTGAATTAATGAACAAGCTGATGAATGATGTATTAAAGGAGACATGAGACAGTGATTGTACCTCTCTAGTAGGTCAAGTCTCAGCTGGTGTCCATGTGGCAGTGTTAGCAGCTCCAACCCTGAGGACACTCCCATCATCCTTTGCATCTCTGAGGTTACATTCAATATTCTTGCAACCTGCTCAAGAGAAAGGGGTAAAAACAGTCAGCGGCACGTGGTGTGTCCAGGTACAAGTCTACATGTTCATGTTTTCTTCTGCATCAGTTGTATTTCCTGTCTGTGTTTGTGTATACCTTGCAGTCCACCATGGTGATGTGTTTAGCTGCAGTCCTTGCATCGACCTCTGCCAGCAGCTCTTTGACTCTCTTCAGCACTGACATCTCCAGAGGTTTATTCTCAGCTGGCATAAGGCAAGACTCATACCTGCACAGAGACAAACTATACCATGAAATAAAGTATAACGCCACGAAAAGCCAAATAATGATAGTCAGAAGTAGTGGGGACAGGAAATTCACTTTTCTGATTTTTTATTTGTCCGACAGTCCTCAGAATCAGTGTTTCCCAACCAGTGTGCCCCGGCACATTAGTGTGCCATGAGAATTATCATCAAGTGTGCCGTGGAAAACGATCCAATTTCACCTCATTGGTACTGTGAGCGAGCAGCGAGATACAGATCCATACGACTGCACACACCAACATTCCACTCTACAACAGTTTGCCATTAACCTTTAGAAAAAAAAAAAGTGAAAGTGAACTGGCCCTGATGTGGCGTGTTCTGTTGATAAAGCCCTCTTCACTAGTGTTGTGTGGATTAATGAGTTACCCGCAAACTGCAGGTGTCAGGTTGGGGCGGGGGGAGATATGCCTCCAACACTATTATTTCATTTCATTTGGATTTTATTCTTTATTTCATTCATTGTAAAACAAAAAACAATTTAATAGAAATACAAACGTTCTTCGTACTAGAATGAAAGGGAGCAGAAAGAAGAATAGTCTTATTCAATCTGCCCTGATATCCCCAGAAATCAGTTTACAAAGAATGACTTAAAAAAACAACATAAATGACAACAACAAAAAACACAATAATGGACCTCAATCTCAATCTGGGAGTCCATCCGAGGGGTCACTGATGAACGTTTTCAATGAATGAAGGTTTTCAATGTGCTTTGATTCAGTGAAGTGTTCTCTGTTCAGAACCTACGTTGCACCAGTATATACTGCTCAGTTGTGGTCAAACTATGGGAAGATGAGTTTGCAAAGGCTCAAAGTAGCCTATAATGATGTAATGAGGTTTCTACTACATGTCCCTCGGTGGCATAGTGTCAGTCATCTGTTTGTGACCACAGGAGAACCAGCTATTGAGGCACTACTAAGACACCTGATGTTTAGTTTTATGCATCACCTGTATAAATCAGAGAACCACATAACAGAAGCTCTAGTCAGCCCCCTGAAAAGCTGCTATCGTTTCACTTCAAAACTGAGAAGGCATTGGTCTAATAGTCTTCATATCTTATAATTGTACATATATTCTGTATCTCCTTTTTCATGCTATTTATTTTTTATGTTTTGTGTATGATGTAGGCTTGTATTATATGGGCTTGTGTCTGCAGTAAAGTTTATTATCTATTTATTTATTCATACCTGATAAGAAATTTACTGAACTAAAGCGGTCAAACTGAACAAATAATAAAGTTTGAGGTGAAACGGTACAAGAACATTATAAGGTCACAGACTCATCCAGTGGACAAATGTGGTGAAATAATCCGGATAGCACAGATCAGACTGTGTTCCACAACATCCAGTGTCTCCAAACAAGAGTGTATCTCAGTTGTCAAATCATTATATATTAATGGATTGTGAAAGCCTTTGGACATTGCATTTTGATGTCGAACATCTCCCTTGATAGTAAAATAAGACCGTAACACATAGGAGTTGTTTCATTGTGCAGAATGAGTTAGTGCAGAGTTTGGCAGGATGTTTTTACATTTATCTCATGGACAGGAATGATCGTTTTCTCTGAGTTGGACAACAAAAATAGCTCTAGCCATTTACAACTGACAATATTCTGCATATTTCACTGTGGGTTGTGAAGGTATTATTAATAAGGTCAATTAGGTTTTTCATGAAAAAAACACACCAAACAAATCAGACACAAATGATTATACGGCGGACAGCATTTCAATATAACATGACTAGAGGGGGTCTTTTTATTATGACCACAAGTCCCTCTTGAATAAAGGATATTGGTATTTTTGTGTTTATTGATGAAGTGGTTTGTCCATTAATGTGAGACTTGGCGATTTGATCCCTGGTTCCATCAGTTTACATGTTAAAGTGTCTACAACAAGACACTGAGCCTTAGATTGCATCATGGTTTGGACAAACATGACCCTCATATGAATAACCGGACGAAAAACAATAATATGACTCTTGATTCACTCTATTAGAAAACTAGCAAGGTGTATATGTATTAGTAGATCACATTTTTTTTCATCACATTTTCCAAGAAAAAAACATTACACAGACTGAACACTAGATAACAGGAATAACCTCAGAATACAATATGTTCAAATATGTGCATTTTAACAGGCTATTTTTTTGCATAATCCCAACATAAAACCCTTTCATAGCTCCATATCTGCTGCTAAATCGGTATATATCAGTATTTTTTTATTACAGTCCTAAGCTGCTGTCTCTCCATGGATCAGTAAACCCAGTAAAATACAGGATCAACACTATGTCTGACCACAGCACAAATTCTGCCCTCAGGTTATTCCCCGAAGGATCATCAGCAGCTCACTCAAGTCTATTTTCCAGTCTCTACTCACTCATCACAAACCAACTGTCCAGTCAAAACTGCCTCACCTTTTTAGTCCCTAACGCCAAAATGTCAATGGGTGTGTTGACCTTTGAACGCAACGATGCTGCATCGTAATAAAACATGCATCTGTTTAGGGACTAAGAGTCAAGCTCAGTGCAAACAGGTTTCTCTGCGTCTTGGAGTTCCCATGTTATCAAACTGACATAAAACATGGGAAATGTTTATGAATGTAATTTTTATTTGTTAAAAGCCTGCTTTTTAAAGTCGACTGCTTTTAGTATGTTTACTGTACGCTACTATGAATCACTTACTTATTAAGAATCATAATGTATTATTTTTTTCAGTAGTTTTCATTACAGTTTCAGTTTCGCTTTTCATTTCAGTTTACTTACAATGAGCTCTAAGGGTGGTTTTATTTGAACAAATGACCTAGTTTAAAATTTGTTTTCATTTTTCAGATATTATGTAGAAATTATTGATTTGTACAAGCTGCTAAGGGAGGGGATGAAACAATGGAATCAAATATGATTTACAGACCCTGCATTTACTAACAGTCCCATATTGTGCAAAACCATTTTATTCTTGTACTAATTGAATCTTAAACACTGGGGAAAATACACTCATAGCTGATTGTACTGCAAATCAATTTCATTTTAGTTCATGCTGCAATGCTCAATGTAGTACTTTTGTTTTAACCATGTTTTTAATGCCATTTCAGTTAATAGCTGTAGTTTCTCCCTCTAGTTTTAACCCCTTGATGCCAATTGTCGCGAATTCACATCAACCCCCCGCTCCAAAATGCAACCAAAATACTATCTACTTGAAAGAAAACACGCAAGTTTGAGGACTTCATGCGGTACTTTATGTGCTGGTTTGTGTCCCGTACCTGGATGGCCTGAAAGAAGAAGTTGTCTCCACCTGTGGGGCACTGAATATCCCCTCTACTTCCTCTCTCGCTCCCTCCTTCCTCCCTTCTTCCACTCGCAATCGCTCCACGTAGCTCTTCGCTGGGGGTTTGGGGGGCCCAGCAGGACATGGTCTGAGGTCACAGTAGCTCCCTGCTGATTCTGAGGAATGTGATTGGTAGTTGGGATGATGGGCAGGTGAAGAGTGGGCCGAGTGAGAGGTATGTGCAGGATGCTCTGGTGGGTTGTTACTGGTCGACGGACTGAGCTGAGGGTCACTGGAGCGACGCATCACAGGGGAGGGGGGGACAACAGCCAGCATCCGCCCGCCTGAGTGACTTCTCTGTCTGGTAACTGATACAAAGGCAGAAATGTCATTCAAAGGCCGTGTTTACAAGCATGAGGTGGGTAGTTTATGCATTGAAGGTTGCGTGTCTTGGCACTTACTCGCACTATATGCAGGAGACAGTGGGGTTTCTCCTACAGGTGACAAGGGGCAACGATACTCCTGAATCTGGTCCATGCTCATTGCACAGTTCCGCATTGCGTCTTTATGATGGTGGATGGTCGACGGGCTGCAAACACAGCATTTTGAGGATGTTAAAATCTTTTGGGTCTGGATTGTAAAGCTGTCAGTGTAGTGAAATGAACCTCACAAAGCTTTCAAGAGGTCACACTGTGAGGGGAATGACGCAGTTAAGGATGTGAATGCTAATTTATTACATGGTGAGATAAATGATCATTTTGCAGAGGAAGAGATTTTAGTTAGTGAGACCCTTCAGGATTCTGCTTTGTGATTAACACAGTTGATTTGTGTTACTTGTGAATAAAAATGTTTAGGACTGAGAAAGCAGGAGCAGAACAAGTACAATGAAGAGTATTATGTAACTTCATATAGAAGGATATTAAATAATGTTAAACCTACAGTAGGCAGATATCAGAATATGCAGAAATTCTGAAATATACAGCCTTGTACTGCAACTTTCTCCTCTCTGTCCTAAGTATACACTGCATTGAAAGGCAGACGACAGGATTCCATTTCATGTTTTTAATGGAAAAGAGGTGCCATTAGAGCAGTCAATCACCCTTTCCTCTTTTCCCATTTGGCCTAATTGAACTTCTGTCACACATAAGATGGCCCTGTGGAGGTTCAGAAGTTCTCCTCAGACCACTTGAATTAGAATATACTGAAAGGTTTTCATGGAATATTTGCACATTGTTGACAAGTTGAGCATATACCTACTGAAGCTTTAAATTGAAGAATTATTATTTTAGTACATTAAAACTTGACAAATGTACAATCATGCTAGACCCAAAAAATGGTGTCTCTCGCATCTTTGGTTTCTAACTGTTTTAGAATGTTTCAGTCACTTACTTTGAAAACTCCTTTTCATACTCCCTGTGAGAAACCAAATATATTTATACTTTGTCTGCTCCTTCTTTGGGGATACTCATTTCTAACAGGGACTCAGTGCAGAAGTGAAAAAGTTATTTCAAAACTTCACTGTGAGGGAACTTGAAGGAGTGCTGATGGGGTCTTTTATTGTGAAGGGAAAGCAGGGACGTGTGAGGGATGTGCACTACTTTGGTGCTTAAAAACAACACTACTATCACACACACAACCTGCATTGGGGCACAGGTTCCGGCTCTGGTTCTGGTGGTGCCACTGGGGTCTCAACTGGACTGGGGCTGTCTGAGTCACTGATCATGTATATAACAGAAAGCAATTGAGATAACTAACAACAGTGCAGCAAAGATAAATATGAAGAAGACTGGAAAAACAAGTTGACTTGATATAGTGACTTCTCAGTTACTAAATTGAGCAGCTGAAAGACACACTCACATGACACACACTATTTTCTCCAGCCTCACCTGTGAGGTATCATCTTTTCAGTTGTCAGCCCATCAGTCATGGTGACACTCCGTCTCTTGATGTATGCTCCCCTCTGACTGGAAGGTGAGTAGGCTGAGCCTTGCTTGCTATTGGAAAGGGCAAAGGTTGCCTCTAGGTAGCGCAGGGGGAGAGTCCTGCTGACCGGACAGTAAATGTGGACGCCACTAGACTGAGAAACCAGTTTGCGCTGTCCCACATAAAATCGTACAAGCTCCTGAACTGAGTCGAAACTGTCAGACTCCAACATATACTGCACCTGTGAAAGAACAGAAACTAGGGTTGATCACTATACTCCACATACAGATAAAAGTGTTACATAGAAAACATATATGTCAAACAACAATGCCATAAGAGAGAAAATTTAACAAAGAAAAAGGGAACATATTTAACTGTATGAAATCAGTAGCAGTGGTAATAAGTGTGAAAAAAAGGTACCTTTGTCTCACTGGATTTGACCAGAACTTTACTGATCTTGAAATGAAGCACCTCATTGTCCCATCTACAGGTGAGTACATAGTCACCCACACTGGTCAGTGAATCACGCACCAGGAAATCTCCATTCCGTAAAACCAGAGTCTCTGATACCTGCGTGTTGATAAATGACAATTTGACTTCAATATTTCTTGTTAATGTTTCAAATGCTAAACACTAAAAGCAGATGAAGGGCTCTTACTTTACACAGCCAGAAGCATACTTTGTTCACTGAGTTACAGAATGTGTGAACATTATGTTTCAGACAGTCCCGCTGTTAAATAATTGAATTTAGTGAGTCAAAATTATTTATAACAATGCCCAGGGACATTTTGTGTTGTTAAACAAACCCAACTGTCTCCCTCCATATCAAGCTATCTGCAATACATACTGTTTAAACTGGTAATGATGGATAAAATCCCAGCAACAATGGCCTGGGAAAGATTTCAGATGACACATTTCATTGAATTCACCGCTACAGTAAATATGGAACTTATTTTGAATTTATTGACACAACACCCAGTACAGAAAAGCAATCTCCCATTCATAGCTTTAGGCTGTGTATTTTGCTGATATCAAATGCCGCAGTGTATCTCTGGTTTCTGTAGCTTTGTGAAAGGATTTCACAAAGATCGATCAGATGGTCACATTCGAGCAGAGACACATCTTCAAATTGAACAGTATTCCTTAAAAAATACCAGCAAAGAGTGTGCAATATCTTACATTTGCTCAAAGCAAAAATATATTGCTTATGCCATGTAGCACAGAGCAGGGTATGCTTCTTTATGTTGTTGACCAGCAGATGGCAGTATATACTCAGATCAAAGCCAGGCCAGGATTCCCTCTTATCTCCCTAATTCTAACAATAAATGCACTGTGATGAGCTTTTGTGACTCATGTTGTCATATTTTAGACCTGGATAAATAATTTTAAAAAGTCCCCTAAATGTAGATGGACACACAATGCTTCATATTATTTAGGAGACTTTCTTTGCATTAATAAGTATAAAAATAAGAAAGCCAGTTAAAAGGGAAGGCTGGGATTTAGGAGCTTGTATAATATCTGCCCACAGGGTATGTGCAAGATCTAGTCACTAAATATTGTTTTGGTGACCAAGGGGGCTCTGGGTTTCCCCAAGTTTACACTGGGGCAAATTCATGAATACATGAATAATTTATGTAAATTAAATGAGGAAAGCCTCACAGATGGTTCCCTTGAATTTGTGTGTGTGTGTGTGTGTGTGTGTGTGTGAGACAGAAAACAGAGGTTGATCAAGATACAGTGGCTGTGTCTACGAGTAAAGACCCTCCACATGTGCCTGCAGCGTAGGAGGGGTTCAGGTCTGCTGTTGTGTATGTCTGTGGATCTGTGTTTTAGTCACCAGCTGTGAAATTCAATTGCATACACCAGCAATGCACGCAGCTGTCTGTTTGGCACACTTTCCCTCCTTCCAAACGCTAAAGCAATTTAGTCTGAGCTGTGACAGATGATGGGATTCATTAATCAGTGTCATTCTCTATGTAAAGTATTTAAACTGTGCTTTCAAAGTCAGAGATTTTGGCAGGGTAATCTCTTGACTCTCACCATTGGTTGACAATCATATTAAGCCACATAGAAATATTATAATGTTAAAGTTTTTTGTTTGTTTTAATAGATTTTTTTTTTTCTCACTTATGCAGCAGACATGAGAAATGGATATCCAAATATAATAAACTCACAGTGGTAATTCATCTTTTTTCTAATGTATTCATGTAA
This sequence comes from Ostorhinchus rueppellii, assembly GCA_030068375.1. Lineage (NCBI taxonomy): Eukaryota > Metazoa > Chordata > Actinopteri > Kurtiformes > Apogonidae > Ostorhinchus > Ostorhinchus rueppellii. Next base: position 8,354,127 of record JAQQZY010000005.1, read on the forward strand.
TTTCACTGCTTCACATACTGATATTACCAACTGAAGGCACTGATCAAACTAGATCTGTAGCCATGTCTTTGGTATTCTGTGTTTATGAATGAGAACTGCATATTTTAACCATGTATAGGCTGAAAAGTGTTGATACATAACTAAACAGAACTAAACACAAAGTTTCAAAAAAGTTTTCACATTAAACGTATAAAATTGTCATCAGTCTCATTAAAACACAACATTATATTTCTATAATGTCTTATTCATTGCTTTTACTGGCAGTACTGTAATCTCTTACTATACTATACTATACTATACTATACTATACTATACTGGACAGCACTTTTCTTTGCATCACTACAATTTAGAAATAGCTTGTCTGCACATGTCAGCGTGTATACAAGTGTGTGAGTGTTTGGGGCATAATGCACACACTGCAATGTTGTACCTCAAAGTTTTATTGCTTTAGAAAGAATGTGTGTGCACCCATCTGTTCATAACAGTCCATTCAGGACTCCTAATATAACAGCTACAATGATGCACTATAATGTATACTGTGTATAGATTTTACAGTGGACTTTATAGAGTGTGTGTTTGTATGTTTGTGTACCTCTCTGGGTATGTGTCCATGGTACCAGCCATGGCTCCTGATGTCAGCAGGACTCAGTTTCAGCTCCTCTTCCAGCTCTTTTCTGAGTTTCTCAGGGGGAGACTCTAGCAGGTACTTCTCCTTGGAGAACTGCACAGAGCAAACAAGAATAAAACAAACAGAGGACAGTTTACACACTGGACTCATTAAATGAAAATAAACATAGTTTGGATGCACATACTATCTATATATATCTATATCTATATCTATATCTATA
>JAQQZY010000005.1:8451884-8466592 GCA_030068375.1 Ostorhinchus rueppellii
ATATTGGAGGGATTCCACCATTTAGAAGAAATGGAAGCTTTGACAGTGTTCCAAGTGGACCTGGTGTCATCTGTTTAAACTGTTTCAGTTTCAGTGCCATGTTGGCTAGGTTCTGACCAAAACAATCCAGCATATGTGTGACGTTATTGCGCATGCGCAACGAAGGCGGAATCGACAAGCAGAATCGTTAAGCAGGTAGGCAAACGATTCCAAGGAATCGAGCGACTGGGAACTGGTTCTTTTGGGAACCGGTTCTCAAAAAGAACCGGTTTTCGATTCCCATCCTTATTAGCCAGTGATGGGTTAAAGGCAGAGGGTCAGTTCTGGTGTGTGTTGCATGTCCTATGTAAAATATACACTGACAAAGTATTCTTCTTCTTATCCACTGAAAATCCAGCCACATGCAGACTAGTATTTCACATGCTGTCCTTGTCCTTGCCTTCCAACCCTGATCAATGGCTGCAGACACAGTACACTGCACTAATATCGCACATTTCAAAATGTGATTTTTGAGGCAGCCAGAAGGTTTAAAAATAAATAAATAAATAAACAGGTGCTCATTTACCTTGCAGAGCCAAAAGTGGCCTCTGGAGGAACTGGAGACTATGAGAGAGGTGGCGTTGTATCTAGTTCTCTTTATGCTTGTATGATATTAACAGCTGATTGTGAAATACTAAAAACACAGCTGTTCTGTGAACATTATTATGAATGTTATTCAGCTGAACCTTCTTAAATTGCCCTGAATCATACAACTAGAACTTAAAGATTTTATTTGTGTTGCTACTTGGAAAACTTGTGCTCTATACTTTGTCTTGTTTTGTTGAGTGGGTCTGAAAATCCTGTAGTATTATGGTCAACAAAAGAGAGTGTCAACCCCTTTGATGAATGTGTATGTCATGCTGTCACAACCAGTACACACAGAGACTAACATCAAGTCTGACAGCCAAAGGCTTGAGCTGCACACAACATTACAGGCTTTAAGTGTGTGTGAGTGTGTGCGTATTAGTTATTTGTGAGAGGTTTTGGGTGACAGAACAGCGTGGTCTCACCTTACCATCACCTGTCTCTGGCAACAGATGTTCACACAACAGGATTATTTACCCACCAACCACATAATGTGTGATTGTGATTGTGTGTATGTGTCGAGGGGAAATAACTGAGGGTCATTAATCTAAAGCCCAGCTATGAAGCAGCTCTTCCAAAGTATACATAAATACACACTCTCCATGCAGATCCATCTCCTTCATATAATAACAGCATTGTGGAGGAGGTGTCATGTCATCATCTGCTCATTCCATGTGATCCTAATTTGATAGCTCTTGTCCTCGCCTTTGATGAGATGGAAAAGGACATCATGATAGGACGTCCTTACTCAAAAGCCACTCCAAAACATATTTTTTCATCAACTGCAATAATGAAGGTACACAGTGTAGAAGAGGAAATATTTCCCCAGTTTATTGTCCAACACACGGCTACACTTTAAGCTCCCATCTCATCCATCACACTCCAACAATAGAGATGTCGTCCACTCCCCTAGACAGCTGCTCAGTCACAGCCCCCTGAAAGTGTGTCTGTGTCTGTGTATGTTTGTGCTGGTGTTTGTGTTTCTATGCATATGTGCAAATATGTACATAATGAGATTTGATCACTGCAAAAAGATTTTAAACTCAGTAAAAATTAGACTTACAAAGGCACTGTATCGCCTGTCTGACACTGTCATTGTACTTCATTGAATGGTAATCATTTGTAGATAGTTGAAAAGATTGATTATTCCTTTGTTGACAGTGACATGTCATCTCCTCCATAATATATTGAGGGAACTTTTTAATTAGAAAAGAAATTAGAACCGTGGGCTGCATAATTACAAGTGGTATTAAGCAAAGAGAAAGACGAAGCACAAAACTGCATGGACAAATCAGCTGTGAAGACAAACCAGTCACATGAATAAAATAGTGTATGTCACTGAAAACAACAACATTCATGTCAATAGTTTTGAACTAACATTACCTTTCATAACAACATTCATAGTTCATGGTGCTTTTTAACAGTGAGTGAGAATGTTCATATTTAACCTGTTAATGCCTAAACATCTGCTGTTGACCAACAGCATCTATTGATTGAAAATGTTTATTAACTGTTGAACCACGAATCCTGCCCCATCATCATCATCATCAGACTCATTTGGACGTTCAGGGGCTCTGTAATAAATGTGGAAACACCATCATTTTCGGTAACATTGACTCACCAATCACGTAGATGTCCATAAAAGTTTAGCGTACAGTTAAAGGTTATTTTATTAAAACAGAGAGAACTGAAGAGGAAATTGCTTTTTCGGCAAGTGAACATAAAAACAAGCATCTACAACCCAGCCATTTACCAAACTACATGAGTTTTACTGGTAAATTAAATTTAGGAAAATACCTGATTTTCGCTGAAAATGTAAAATGCAGAGGTTAATAATATTCAAAATTGCAATACAACACTCAGGGAACACTACATTTAGAGACAAATTCCCTTAGACATCCCAAAGAAATAATTCTAGGTCTGTAAAGGTTAAAGCTATTGTACAATGTGGTATTTTTACACTTTTTATGGTTAGTTTAACCACTGACAGCACTTCTTCAGGGATAGTGAAAGGAGCAAGGACTTGATTTAATACACAATGTTCATACAGATGCAATTAAAAAAAACAAAGAACGTATTCACAGAGCGTTCAGTAATATTTAAACCAAGTCAATGCAATTCTGAAGTGGAGTGTTTATATTTCTCAAACCTAAAAACTCAAAGGTTTAATACAGAAGAACTCTGAAAAGACACAATTCATAATGTGCACTGTTTAGTGTTATTATTATTATTATTATTATTATTATTATTACTACTACTACTACTATATTATTACTTTTATTACCTAAATCTGAAACCTTCTTCCAAAAGTTATGAAGAGAACATTATTGTCTGATGGCAAATGCTGACTCTTTGTATATTCACACTCCTCTGGCTATTGAGGAAAAACAAAACAAAAAGACAAATGACATCATGGGTTATACGTATCTATTATTCGGACAAACTTTCAATGGCAGCATTTATTTCTGCTGATTGTGTTGGTGAAGAAACACCAAGGTTAGTGGAATATGACATTCAGACTAAAATTTATTGAAATTCTTCCCAGTGACCCTGGCTGTCTGACCATGGGCGGCGTAGCCTGTGTGTTCTTGTGTGCACCCGTGTGTGTGAGTCCACCTTGCCTTTTTGCCCATTCCTCACTGGCAGCACCATCTGCTGCCCATCGAAGTTCTGTCCTCCCCAGCAAGACTTCTCACACACACACTCACACTCCAGCTCTCCCAGTGTCCTGCTTGTGGTCAGACAGCCAGGTGGCAACACACCAACAGACCAACGGTTCATATCACACATGCTGCGACCTACAGTACCTTAAGGTCCGTGGACATAAAGTCCCTCACAATCCTTCTGCTTTTTTTTTTTTATATTGTGCATATAGGCCTGATTAATGTGCTGAACGGCTGTCTGTCTGTCTCTCCGTCTGCTTCTCTTTGTGCCATTTGGTCTATTCCTTTGCCTTGGACCAAGAACACAGGAGCTTTTCCTCACGACCACCAAACAATGTGTATGTGTGTTGTGTTTTAGAAGACAACTCTAAAAAAGAACTCCTTAGAGGGGTGTCAGATGGCAGGCGTTTGTGTTGGTGTGTGAAGAGAGGGGGGAGGTGGATGGAAAGATGATGGGGGTGGATGAAGGAAAGGATAGAGGAAAACAGGAGGAGGGGAAGACAGCTCTGTTCTCTGCTCTATAGCTTTTGTTCCCTGAGATAATAACTCTCCACCCCCTGACTCCAAAAACCTGTAGGGATACCCTCCAGTTGGGAAACACGAGTACCATTAAGGCTTATACTGTGGTTATGACAGAGAGGTGTACCAACCTACACCAAGATCTGACATTTATTTGCCTTAAGTGGCCTGAATTTGATTCCTTGGAAGCCTGTACTAGATGATTCACTGCAAATTTTTAATGGTCGGAACTGCAACTGTGTCAGATATCTCATTGTCAATTATAAATGCCCTAAGTTGCCCTAAAAAAAACGAACATGCTTTTAATTCAGGCCAAATCCGGGTAGGGGAGAACACAGAGATATATCACTGCCAAGAGCCTCGAGGCCAGTTGGGTGTCTTCATCCTCTGTAATCAGCCAGGACCAGTGAAGAAAACCAAAATCTGAGCATGAGGAGAGGAGAGGAAAAGAGAGGAGAGGAAAAGACAAAAGAAAAGAAAAGTTCAGCTCTTCTATAAATATTACAGACATTACAGGAGGTGTTTTGTTGTGAAGGTGTAAACCAAAATCTGTCCTTTCAAATTTCTGCAATAAATAAATAAATAGACGTGAAGGCAACCACTGATGGTGAAACTGAGAGGAGTGAAAACACTGCTCTGTTTGCTGCGACCTGGTTGAGTAGAGCAGCATCTGCAGCCCACATGAAATCTAAAAATACTCCCGCACCATTGACTGCTACTATGCCATGGCCTCAGTAGGTAGATGAATAAGTGTGTATGTGTATGCAAGCGAGAATGAGTAAAAGTGGGTAAGGGAAATTTGTTACTTTATAAGCGTCTTTAAAATAAAGTAATATAAAAACATAATCATTCTTTACTAGTGATTTGAAAGAGGTTGTGTTGTTCTGCATGTTAAACATATTTACGTAATAGTATTCCCTCAATAATCCCCCAAAAACTCCTTATTGATACTAAGTAAGGGAGTTGGACATGAAGTATTTACTATTAAGTGCTTCATAACTAATGACTAATAAATTGCCAAAATGTCACTGGCATTTATGCAAATAGGCATGTCATTACATGAGTACCTTAATATTGTGTTTTCTCAAAATTATATTAAACCTTTTAATGGGTATTGGAGAATTCAACATAATTGGAGCTCAGAAAATTACCACATGTGTGATGAATATAGTTTTGAAACTAAAATTGAATGGCAGATTTCATTTTATTGTGGTGAGCCACTAGCCTCAACTCCATTTGTATTATCTCTTCTGGAAAAAGGCAGTGGTTCTTTTTATGGAATGAACACTCACAAAATGAACTGCTGGTACCATTATGCTAGTTCCTTTCATCATTCAAGTTTCCACTTCAACATGTTTTTCCATGTTCTCCACATAATGAATGTATTCCTACACTGGCTGACAAAGCTCTGTGGCTGCAGCTTCCAAAAATGCAAAAGGAGAAAACAAACAAGTTAACCCTCACAGACCTAAACAGTCGCCAGTGAACATTTATTCAAATAAAATGTTAAATAACTTTTGAACCACCAACCACTAAAAGCATTGAAATAATTCAGGTAATATACAGTTTCTCAGTTTTTCAACATCATCACATATGACTCATTTGGATGCTGAGAGGTTCTGTAGTGAACATGGAAACACCATCATCTTCTGCAGCATTGACTCACCCATGTCTAACAACAAATGGTTGTAAGCTCTTGTTTTACTTTCAATTAATGATATATTTTGCTGAAAAAGTCAGTTTATCTATTTTTGCATAGTAATTTTTGCATTGAATTTACTCTGAGTTTTTATGAACATGTAAGGAACAGGTATATTATACATCAGAAAATATCAGATACTGAGGATAATATTATAGTAAGTGGTGATAAATCATTTAGGACAGTTGAAGTGCTGACAAAACTTCATTTGCCACACTTCTAGGTCTTAAAGAGTTCAGAACATCATCAGTTTGACAATACATGTTGCAATAACTCTCAATGCATGCAATTACAGTACCTCACTTGTCTTAAATGCTCTGTCAGTGGTGGAAAATAAGCTAAATGCAAAATGAAATGTTCCTGTTAGTGTCATCTGTGCTGCTTGGTGCATGATCTGCATTTTGTTGTGTTGATAATGTTTTTAACCCTTTCATGCAAGAATTATGAGAACCTAAATCAAAAGTGTTTTATTCATCTCTATACATGACAAAACAATGTGATTGATTTTTTTTTTTTTTTTTGAATGAACCTACTTTTTATGGTGTTACAAAAATGTCCACTCAGCTGGACACCATGTGTTTAACTTTTGAAGCAAAGCATTTATCGACATACTGTGTGAAAACTATGAAATAAAAACATTTTGACAAATTACTCACTCAGATAATAAGCAAAGAAAACGACTTTCTGTTCAAAATAAAACCCAAATTACAGTCTAATACATTCAGATACGTTAGTGCAGATCAGGTTTATTTATTAAAAACAGGTATGAATGTCAGTGTATGGGATGATACATAAACGTCCATTGTGTTGGCTGATATGCAAGTAAAACAACAAAACCCATGAATATACAAGAGAACAGCTGTAGAGTAACTGTCCACTGGGGGGGACCGGTATGCATGAAAGGGTTAATTTGCTTGTGCTCTGATTGCATATGCTTTATATGTAACAGTGCCAATAAAGAGCTATTCTATTCTATTCTATTCTATTCTATTCTATTCTATTCTATTCTATTCTATTCTATTCTATTCTATTCTATACGAACATTTTTATATTTGACCTGGCATTTAAGTTAAGGTTATACACACATACACACATACACACATACACACACACACACACACATAGTGGGACAGATCATGGTCGACTCTATTTCTTGCACAGATCTATTTTCCTCTATCTTTCCCCCTCGTGCACTTGTGCCTCTGTCCCCACACCATCCCTTCTGCACCGCTCACCGTACAGGTGCGAGCAGGCAGAGGCTCCTACCGCTCCTCCAATTAGGAGCACCGAGCGTGACCACGTGAACAAATCCCGTTGTCTAAATTCCCGTTGAGCGGAGAGCAGCTCGGATGAAGCGGTAGCGCTGATATCTACAGAGGAGAAGTAATAACAGCAGACTGAACGGCAGCGCTGTGCAGGTAAATTGTTTTTTTTTAAGCCACCCCCCCTCCTCCTCCTCCCCTCCATGCATCCCGTCACCTGCTTTAGATGGAATGCGGGTTGGATGCGGGTCTGTATATGTATGGGACAGGATGTGTTGGGTTGAATTTGTCGTCGCTCCGCTCTCCTGCGATCCGCGGACCGGACAAACAGCATCCTCGGCTGGTTGCTCTGCACCGTCTGCGCATTAAAACTCATCCAGCTCCTCCCTCCCCCGCTCTCCCCTTTCTCTCCCCTCTCACAGGCACACGAGGCTATTGATAGTTGACAGAAGCCTTGTAATCCCTGACTAATCTGGTTGACCGACCACAGCCATTTGCGAAACAAGAATGTTGATTGAACTTTATTTTGCTTCGTGATTTGTTTTAATTGGTAACACCCGCATATTTGACGCCGCGTAGGGGTGGAGAGTGTTGGAGAGATGCTTCTTTTAGTGCTGCATTCAACCAGGCAGCCGAGGCAAGCATTTATTGTTGAATTATTTATAAGACTGTCTGGGAGAGAGTAATGCTTCTCTTGGATGGAGAGAGAGAGAGGCATTCATTCTCCGGTTTCTGATCGTGATTTGCTTCGTTTCTTTATGAAACGTCTGTCTTATGTCTTTTTCTATTTTTTTTCTTTAAATGACACTCAGGCATTATACACCTTGTATTGTTTAACCAAATGGGATGATTGTTTAAGTCATTTACAACAGGAGGGTCAAACATTCACTTTAGATCATGATGAGTGGAGATGCCTCTGTGTTCCATCTCATTTAATGTCACAGTGGGCTGTGTGGGAACTTAATCGTGTTTTTTTTTTCCTACTTCCATGACATTTTGAAGCTCATATGTTGGATTAGATAAGATTTGCGAGGACTGTTTTCGTAAACAAACAGGAAAGCACACATAGAGACGCTTCAGTCCTAAAATGAAGGACTTCTTGTGTGTTGTTTTGGTTATATCAAATAAATATGATCAAATCGCCTCCTTTGCAACAGGAGGGTCGATCATAATAAGTGGATGTATGCATCTGTGTATCTAATGTCCCAATGCACTGTCAGAATTTAACAGGGAGTTTTCTTCTCACGTCCATGACATTTCGAGTTGGATTAGATTAGATTTGCTAGAACTTTCTTCTAATCTAACACACACACACACACACACACACACACACACACACACACACACACACACACACACACACACACACACACACACTATCACTGTCATTAAATGAGTAACTATTTTGTGTTGTTTGGTTGTACTAAATATTGCATTTAAGTTCTTAAAAGGTTGCAGTCAAGGATTAAGAAAAAGTTGAAAAAATAATTTTGTTTTAGTTTAACCTATCTTTTAATCATCCTTCCAGAAGAGCTACCCATTTCCCCCGTCTTATAAAAAAAGTTAAATAAAAAAAACAAAAAAACACTTGCCCTGCCGTGTCGCTCCTAGTTTACTGCAAGGATAAAGAAAAACAAGAAGGAATAATTATATTTTAATCATCTTTACAGAAGAGCAACATACTTTCCTCTTGTTATAAATAAAGAAATTATTAAATAAATACACACAAAAAAAACAACACTTCCCCTACTGTGTTGCTCCCCTCTTTTCAGCTCTAGTCTACTCCACCGGAATGAATCGAGCGCCATCCACGCATGCGCACACGCTCCTCCATTCATCTCCGGAGGTCTCTCTCTCTCTCTCTCTCTCTCTCTCTCTCTCTCTCTCTCTCTCTCTCCTAGTCGTCTCGTGCGAAAGCGTAAACCAGCAGGCGGCTCCGGTCTCGCTCTCGCGGCCCCGGTTGTCAAGGCGCCGGTAGTGTGCGACTTCTCTTCGCTGCGGCCGGACGGTGACAGCTCTAATCGCCTTTCTCATTTGTCGGATTTTTTTCTTTATTTTTTGCGCCCGCTGGGAGTTTTATATTCTCAAAGCGGCGCGGGACTTTGTGGCTCACTCTCAACAACCGTAAGTCGCTTCATATTAACCCCACAGCTTTGTTTTTCCTGTTATTTACGTCCCAGCGTGTCCGTTTCACCGCTGTCATCCCGTGGAGGTGTCACTAAAGAGACGTGAGTTTTGTTTTACATTTCTCACAGTGTTTTAGAGACAGATACAGAGAGTTCGCCGGAGAAAGGAAGTGGCTTTTTGATATTCAGTTATTTGTTTTCCGTTTCTTGCTTTCGTTGTTTTTTCTTGGTAAATGAGGAACTTTGCACGTGATGAAACGTTGGGTCGTTTTACCTTGTTGGTCTACAGCAGTTATTGCGGAAGACGTTTTTCCCCCAGAAGCCTAAAGCGTCTATTTCTGTAATTCAGGAAATTTACTTGACAAATAAGAAAAAGAAACCAGAGGGAGCTTTACCTCTGTGTTTAACGGCTGCTCATCTCCACAGCAGGTGCCTCAGTGCCCACTTCCGCACTGTGCAACGACAAACCCATTAAACTATCATGCTTTATTAAACTGAATCGTAAAAAAAAGAAACTCATTTATCGGATTTATTGATTCTACACGCTTAGTTCATTGCAGATCGTAGGCTTTCTGTCCTTTGCTGGTTTTCTATGTCAATGTGGCAGTGTTTTAAGGAAGCAAAAGTAAGTGATCACATCTGTTTCATCATAAAATGAGGTGCGCGTGTGCGTCAGCTGAATGACACATGTAGAAATGCTGAACTGCTCTCTCTTCTTGCTGAACCAGCTTGATAACATACCTAAACCTTTTGTGGCACTTGTAAACTAACACCTTATTTCTAGGCTGTGCAGATCATATAGGACATACAAGGATCTTGCACACCTGTCTTTGCTGTATCATGCATAAAAATACCTAAACAGCAGGATTGCAGATGTTCGGTGTCTGTAAATTGACTTGAGAGTCTGGTTTCGACTGGCTCAATATGTAAAGAGTCACGAGATCACTTTTGTTATGATTTGGTGCTATATACATAAAATTAGATTTGATTTACTTGCTATGTCAGGTGTTTTTTCCTCGTTTTGGTTTTACTTGATTGACTAATTGAGTGTATCTAAATGTCTCCCTTGGTTCAGTGGTTTCTGGTTTGCGGCTGAGCTGGTTTCAGTCGTTTATCACTTCTTTGTGCGTGGTGGTCTCAGGCTTGACTGACAGGCTTTGGGTTATTTTTGTTTGCTCCACCCTGCCCCACCCTGTTTCATGTGCAGGAGGTGCCCTTGCTCACACATTCTGCCACACCTGTTGTGTTTGGGTAGAAATGGTTTTGAGTAATTTGTTTCAACTCTCAACCCTTGCTTCACTTAACAAGAGTTGATTTATAGAGTGCAAACACAGACCTCTTGTTGCCATATAATGCACCTCTTGTGTTTTGTACAGAGGACCTTCTCTCCCAAATGCATACAAGCGGAAGGGGGAGACAGAGTTGATTCTTGCTTTTTTAATGCATGTGTGGGGTTTTTTTGTGTTGTGTTTAATGCAGAAACTTCAGGGGAGTGTGATGAGACAAACATGCAACTTTAATTAAAAATGGAAAAGAGAAGTGAGAGTAGGGTAGTTTGAGTATGAGTGGTTCTGCATGACAGTGAATGCACCTGTACATCAGAGTGTGTGTGCTCTAGGCCACCATTTTCACAGACTCTTTCTCGTAAGCACTGACTTGGCAGTGAACTCTCTATCGGTACTGGAAAGATAAGAGGGATGAGAAGAAGGGAGACAGGGCCAGTTTTTTACAATCAAGACGCACATCGTGTTTGTCTCTTCCACGATTTCTGTCAACAGTTTTTTCTGTCTGATTTTTTGTTTTTCTCTTTCCGTATTAATTCATCTTTTCTTTTCAATACTGACTTTTGTCATATATTTCCTATTTCTTTTACACAACATATTTTTGAATGATTTCTCTATGTATCTCTTCTGTCTTTTATTATATTTTGAATTCCTTTTTTTTTTTTAAATATCTCAGCAGTTTGGGTTGCTTGTTTCTTTTTGGTTCAGCACTTTATTTAGCACTTTATTTCTTTATGTTATTTACATTAGCCAAGGATATATACAATTTTACAGCTTTTAGCAAACTGTATAGAAATATTAAGTATTGAAGAACTGTATCACTTAGTGTTAAATACAAGATTTAATACATTCATACATTCAATAGTTTTTGTACATTTTTGTAAATTACATGATAACAGAAAACTCCAAGTTGTGTTAAACAGGCTCATTTTTGTGGTGGGATTTGAATGTGTAAAACTCAAATGATGTTAATATTTGTACTACAGTTTCTAGTTTAATAACATTCTTGTTAAAATAGATTGTCTAAGTCCTGGTATTGAGGTCAAGATATCTGCATCATACAGTTTTGTATAAATTGAAGTCACATAGGAGCATATATGTCCTTATTCTTTACTGACCTGTTTTAATGGGATTTAAGGCCATTCTCTATTAGGTTTTGATTTTCCTAGCAAGAGATTGAAGCAATCCAACCAATGGATTTAATTTCCATTAATGGACCTTACTTGGGGCCAGATAACCAGATTAAGGGCACACGGAGAAACGGTTGCACATAGGTTCAGTAAGCATGCATAACAAAGACACACGGGCACAATAAAGGCAGAATTCAATGACAGCTGCAAACATAATGCGAGGAAAATCCATGTTTTGTCTATTTTGGCCTCTTGACAATGTTTTTCACACTTAATTTTGCCCATTGCCTGTCTACCTGCTGTCAAGTCTGTATTACCATGGTTTTGCTTTTTACAAATTTTGTTCAATGAATTTTTTTTACAGTCGAATCCTGACTGTGCTTCTGTTACATGTTTGCATGGAAGCAGCTTCATACACCTCTTTTTATTGGGCTCTGGGTTTCTTTATGTTGTGCTCATGTTTTAAACAGTTTAGACACAGTGGCGTGAGCACAGACACGCTCACAGTGAGTCCTTCAACCGCTACTGTCTCTGCAGTCTGTGTGTATTCTGGTGCTCCGTGCCTATCAGCGAAACAGGAGTATGCCTACCAGTTTTCAGTTTCTAGCATACAGCAGCACATTTAAAGTCTCATCTGGCAAGGAAATGTAGCACTAATCCAATTGGCTGGAGCTTTAGTAAAAGCTTTTCTAATTGGCTGATATGGTAGCTGGCTGCCAAGGTTCCTGTAAGCACAACAGGGAGTTGGGGAGAGTCCCAGTGGTGCTGTGGTGCAGTAGAGAGTGAACAAAGGGAGATGGTGAGAGCGAGCTACTGTTTTGAATATTTCTCCACATGGCAATAATAAAGGAACCATCTGCACCTTCCTCATTCCCATCCATCCAGTTGACCATGTCTCCTTTTTCAGCTATGTTGTTTTGTTTGTTGCTCAAACATGCAAACTCCCCCTGCATTCCATGTGCAGGAGCAGAAAAGGGTTTCATTGCACAAACATGTTGGAGGAAACATCTTCCTAACCGACAAAGGAACAAAGCCATCAGGGCAGGAATATTGACTCCCCCCTTTCCTTCTCTATCTCTCCTTCCTCTTTCTTTCCCTCTGTATTTGTGTGACAAGAGGAAGAGCGGTTCCTGGCAGAGAAAAAATGCTGCTGCCAACAGCCGCTGCAGTCGTTCCTGTTTCCTTTCACCTCAGTGTGGAGTCCAGGAATAGCTCACAGTGACAGAGACGAGAGACGAGAGACGAGAGATGAGAGAGGAGAGAGGAGAGAAAAGGGAGAGACGGAGAGACAGACAGAGGCGCACACAGTGAGACAGTAGGACAGACAGACAGACAGACAGACAGAGGCACACCGTGTGAGAGATTGCCATGTAAGGTTTCCCTACATCCAGACAGGACTGAAGCCTGCTCCGTGCAACACAAACAGTGAACCTCAAATGAACTGTTTGGGGTTGGTTTCTCAAATCACTGTTAACTTGAACTTTGGCTGTGTGTGGCTGCCACACTGTGAGACAAAGGCAGCCTTCACCATAAGACGCATTTGGGAATTTACAGGATACATTGTGTGTGTGTGTTTTTGGTTTTTTTAAAATGAGGAATGACTTCTTTTGTGTGAATTGACCTTACACTGAAATACAATAGCATATCATCACTTTTTGCACTCTACACAATGTTTTTTCATCACTTAGCCTAATAGTTTTTTTGTTTTTGTTTTTTACACTAAAGGCAAAGCAAACAAGTTTTTATATGGCTAGTTTGCTTGAATTTGTATTGGTATGGATCACTGAAAGTCATGTCAAGAGATAAGGTAGTTTGTATAATGCAAAAACGCCTGTCCTTAACTGTTATCCTTGCTCATGTAAATATTCAACATCTGAATTAAAGCCACATTTTGCATTACCAGAGAAGTCCTGAGAAAGTGAATGCATTTGGTTCTTTAATGAGTCAGTCTCTTTGTTTGCATGTGTTAATTGTGATAATATGAATTATTGAACCTGTCCTCACATTTGGTTTTATGTAAAAGGTCAATAGTAATATTCATCCAGAATAAATGGAATGAATTTTATTTGTTGACAGTTTTTTTTAGTTTTTTTAAAGGTTGATTCAATATTGCTATAATCAGTCCAGCCAGTGGAAAAATGGCATGTTTTAGAATGTGTTAATTATCTTCAGCTCTGCCTTTGAAAATCAAATATTGACAATTTATTATTACAACTGAACATGCTCCAGAACGCAGATTCCCTGATTTACAAATTAAAAATGAATCATAACTAACATTTTGTTGTTACAAACACCTGACATCGATGCAAGTACCTGATGATAATAAGTGTGTTTGCCCAGACTTTGACATGCTGTGATCATGAATTTACCAGGAACAGTTCGGTGGGTTTGAGTGCAGTTGGCAGAACTGCCACAGATACTCAGACATAAATTAGGTAGTAATTTTACATGTTTGGCTGCAGATCATAACTGCTCCAGTTCTCTACAGCAAATATTCATCCATCCTATAGCCTATCCTGTTTGTGAATGTGCTTGCCCCCTCCCTTAGTTTTGCTGTCAGTCATCAGTTCATGATTGGTGTGTATGTAATTCAATGTGTGGTGTGGAAAGGTGCAGTCAGCAGTCAGTAACTGGAATATATTAAGATCTATTACCTGCAGTTCTATTTTTAACCTCTTTAGCTTAAAATAAAAACACAACTAAGCTGTTTCATTCCAAGATTAAACTCTTTTACAACCGCCAAGAAAGGAAAGTAACCTTGTTGTTGACATCTTTTGTTACTGTACTAAAAAAGAGACTACTTTATTTGCATGGTTTTAGCATAAGAATCGCATACATGCACTAAACTAGTGACTTGAGATTGGGGTAAAGAGAGCGTCTTTAGTTTGACAGTGAAATATGGGAGGCCCATCTGCTGTGTCAGTCCAACACTGGAGTGTCACCTCTCTGTTTTGACATGTGCACAGACCTTCACACACCCACAACGATACATGATCACATCACTGCCATCAACATTTAACACGTAATGTTGATAAACCAATTTAGAGTTTTCAAATGCTGAGGCTTCTCTGTCTCTTGCCTGAGCATGTTGCACATACTAACAACCACAGCACTGCCATCACCAGCAGTATGCACACATAAACACCATAGCCATGCCTGTTTATGTTTGTGAGGACACGCATTAACACAATACATTTCCTAGCTGCTTACCTTAATTTTAATGCTACACCAAACTCCTGCCTAAACTTAATTTTAAAAAAAGATGTGAGGAAGTGTTTCTCAAAAAAGCAATTTAAACTCTCCAAAATGTTCTCATAACAGGAAAACACACACACTCTCACACACACACACACACACACACACACACACACACACACACACACACACACACACACACACACA
>JAQQZY010000005.1:8471657-8513415 GCA_030068375.1 Ostorhinchus rueppellii
AAACATCCAAAATCGCTGGCGAAACTGCGGTCCTGCTCTGTCGCTGGTTTTTCAACAGTGGTGGGTGTGTTGTTCAAGCTGAGTCACACCAACCTTTCATCAGAACGATTAACCAATCAGTGCCCTTTGCGTTGCTACGTCACCCTTATGGTGCCAGTGCTGCACAGAAGGAACCCCAACGAAGCAGGTACCAAAATCGTCAGCTTTGGAAGCGTGCTGGTACCCTTGGAAAACCAACGGAACCGAGCTGTGCCATGCAGGGCTGACACTTGGAGAGCCAGTGGAAAAGTGCCTTTACGTTCAACCAGCAGCAGTAGCATTATTTCAGTTTTTTTGCTAGAAAAACTAGCATGTTAGAGTGATAGAGAAAACCACTGTGGTACCCCATGGGGTGGAAAACAGAAAGTTAATACAAATAAAATAAGATCAATTATTGCACGTCTTTGCGATATGAATATTGCGCACTCTGTTATCGTGATAATGATATTTTTGTGATATATTGTGCAACCTTATTATGTACAGAAATCTATAAATTGGAGATACAATACATTTAGATGGATTGAAAGTCCCTGTGCATTTCAGTCGCTGACTGGTAAATCATAATTAAATTAAATTGTGAGGCAAGTGGAGGGTTTTCACCTGTAATGTTAAATGATATGGTAGCCTAACATGCAAATGATTTTTAGACCAAATCACACTTACAGCATCTATTCTAATTTTCACTTTAATGAGGGTGTGACATGGTTATTAAGTGAGCACCTTCTCTCATAAATGACTCATTGGAATAGAGACACAGCACCTCCAGAAACACTTAGCAGTGTATGTATCTCTGCACACCCCCCAAGCTCTGCAAATCCAGCCTCACCACACTGATGTCATGTAATGATCCTTGTAGTTCATTTGGCAGCATGTATTAGAATGTGACAGTAAAGGTTTACACATTTTCTGTTACCAGCACAGAACAAGCAGCCTGGCTCTGCTGAGAGGGCCTAACCGTATCTCAAGTCTAAGTGATAGAAAGAGGTCTGATATATCGCTGGAGGCCTTTATAGTTATCAGTAAATTTAAAATGGAATCTAATAAAAGCAGCCATGCTCATGGTGCTAAACAGGGGTGATATGATTTGGATTCTGGGCTTACAGTTTGAATAAGCTGCAAGTGGAAAAGATAATAATACAAAGAGCATGGACTTTAATCTGTATTGCTCTGTCTTGCATCGATTTACAGTTTGACGTTTCTGTCGGTGGACAAAAGCCTTATCTCTTACCCACTGTTTATACTGAATGTTCCTTTGATTAAGATCTTTTGATTGATTCTTCAGATTTATCTGTAAAGCTGTGTGGAGGATTTTTGGCAGTGATGTGTGTTCTGTATGATGAGCTGGAGTGGTTTTCTTGGGTGATTTGCTTTCTCCTTAAAACACCGACCTAAAAAGACTTCTGTTTTATGTAATCTATTTTTGGAATGCTGTCCATTTCACTGAAATTTTCAGAGTCATTAGAAAGACACTCTCCATCTCAACTCGAGTATTTTATTACTTGAGCATGATGCAACAGCTGCTGTTTCTCTGAGTGCTTGGCTGTAGAGCAGGGGTCTGAAACTCATTTTCTTTCAGGGGCCACATTCAACCCAATTTGATCTCAGGTGGGTCGGACCAGTAAAATAGTATTATAATAACCTATGAATAATAATGAGAACTACATATTTTTGTCTGTTTTAGTGCAAAAGAAAAGCCATTAAAATTTTGAAAATACTTAATTTATAAACTATCCAAACAAAAAAGATGTGAATAACCTGAAAAAGTGAAATTTCTTAAGAAAAATAAATGAAATTTTAACAATATTATGCCTCAGTTTATCATTTTATACTTGTGCATTACAGATTGGATCTACAAAGACACTAAACACTTAGTAACAGGCAGGAAATTTTTAACATTGTGCTTAATTTTCTTTAGATATTTCAGGTTGTTTATATTTATTCAGATTATTCACGTTTTATTGGTACAAGATGGTTTGTAATTTGTTATTTTTTTTGCACTAAAAGACAAAAATGTGAAGTTGTCATTATTCATAGACATAATGTAATATTTTTACGGCCTCAAACTGAGAACAAAATATGGAGTAATTTTTTTTTTTAAGATTAGTCTGCTATTATTTTTCTGTAGATCATATTGGTCTGTATGTGGAAACTGATCTAAAATGAGTTCCACAGGCTTCATTTTGGAATTTTTGCACTTTGTAAATTCATCCCACGGGCCGGATTGGAACCTTTGGTGGGCTGCATTTGGCCCCCGGCCACATGTTTGAGACTGTTTCTGTAGAGTCATAGTGAGGTATAGGCCATTGTCTTGGTGTCCTCGTAAACATTATGATTTTTTTTTTTTTTTTTAAGTGCAGGATTTTTAGTGTTTCTCATTTATTATTGATGTACCTCTTTCTTCTGTTTCATCACACCTTATTCTACACAGAACCCAGACCTTAATCCACACATTTTCATCCTAGTGAAGGTTTTATATAAGTTTTACCACAGGCTCGCTTGAATTTTTTCCCCTTACAACTGCAACCCCTGCAACATATTTTCACATCATGTATATATGCTCCTAGAAAAGTTTTTGAGGAGTACCATAGTTTTCCTGGCTTTTTATATTCAAAGTGATTATATGCTTTGTTCTTTTGTGTTATTCTTTAAAAAATTTGCATGTTACTAAGTAACTAAATATTGTGATAGGTGTACAACTAAAGCTTAATTTTTACATTTTTTTTTATTATTTAGAAAACTTGGAATTAAGTGATAAGGGACTTGAGTTTTTTTCCCATGGGATTTAAGATGTGAGGCCCATTGCATCAACTTTGAATGATTCATACAAATGAAAAAAACTCTACACACACATAAAACAGAGCAAAAAAAACCAACAAAAAAACGCTCATTATAGGATGAC
The DNA here is from genome assembly GCA_030068375.1 of Ostorhinchus rueppellii. NCBI lineage: Eukaryota > Metazoa > Chordata > Actinopteri > Kurtiformes > Apogonidae > Ostorhinchus > Ostorhinchus rueppellii. The sequence goes on from JAQQZY010000005.1 coordinate 8,474,596, forward strand.
AGGAAAGTAATGAGAAGCTGAGAAGTCGTCGACGTGAATAGGAATAAAAGCTATTGAGCAATGCAGAGGGCTGTAGTTAATTTAGGGTTTATTTTCATTGGAATAGACTATTGTTCCATGATTGGTTGCTTAATGATGACATGAGATATGGACCTCAAAGAAAAGTATAAAGCATCAAGTCACTTTCACAGCAATTTTAGGAATCACCGGGGGAAAAGACAGAACATCAAGTGCAGAAATGGTGTGTCTGAACAACTTGTCTTCACTGATGGTGGGGTGCGCCGATCAGACTGGAAACAACTCCTTTGAGACTTGCCTGCTTCAGGTTGCCAAACAGAAAGGTGTATTATTGCTAACTGAAATGGCCCAAACCAAAACAACTAGGAAGTTTAGGAAGGGGATTATCATGTAAATAACATCTAGTGTATAAATGAAATGAAACACAATGTGCTGCTGATTTTGCTAAAGGTTGAACAGATTTTGGATGCAGCCCCTTTGGTACATGTGTGAAGAGTATTGGGATTTAACTGAGTCTTTTGAGCTATAGGAGGGCAGCAGGAGTCATCAAGTGTACAAAGAGCAGGGCTCCCCTGTATGATAGGATATCATCTGTGCTGTGGTAGAATTCCCTTTTCTTTATTACTCGGTTGATAGGATTCTTGATTTTCATTCATGAGCACGCAGCCCTGTTCCTTGAGAGAGGTGTGAAGAAGGAGGGCTTGACCCTGCTCACTAATAAATAGTTAGTTGTGGTAGTTGCAGGAGATAAATGTAATTGTTTAAAATGTAGGGGGCTAAATGTATTATAGACACTTGAAGACTTACTGTGGCTTATAGACTGCATAAAGATTGCAGCCAGCAGTTGTATGTAAATTAGTCTTAAATTCTGGCAGAGTGAACATAGATGCTTTACAGAATGTCAATGCATTGTAACATTGGTAGAAGCAATTGTATATTTGCTTTCTGTTTCATCTATAGGAGCTAAAATGAGTAATGCAATGAGTCAACCATAAATTGTCAGTTTTGGTTCCTTGTCTCACTGTGTTGCGCCTGTAGACCTCATTTCAAGATCTGTAGTTGTTGCAGTACCGCTGAGTGAATAGACCTGTTATTACAGAGTCTGACATTGCATTTACCCACACAGTGCAGGTCTAATCTGACTTTATCTCTGGATTATGTGTACGATGTAGGCTGTTTCGGGTGAAGCTCTGGCCTATTTGTGTAAGTATAGCTGTGTAGGTATCATGTTGTATGCAGGTGGTTTCCGTAAGATATCACATTTAATAAAATCCCATGTTTTCTAAAGAGCAAAGTTTAATAATGTTGAGAGATTTTATGCTCATGTTCAGCCATAAAACAAGCTTTATTGTTTTAATGCTTATGGACTTTAAGCCTTCAGCCTGCTCATTTTGAACAATGCACTGCTTTGTTGTCTAGTAGAAATATACAGTGGGTGTTTTCTAATTCTTGTGAATGTAAACCGGCTATTATACATTCGGGTGTTTAAAGTAAAGGGAATAGATACAGTTTGTCTGTACCAATGTAAGTACTGTGTGGGTGGAAAATCACTTGCAGTGGTGTTATTATCAATGGATACTGTGGTGCAGACTCAAACTGAATTACCACATACATACCACTTAATTCTATTGTGTTATATATAACTTTAGAATTTCAAATTCACAAAATTCTCAAAGACTGAATGATTGTGGGTTTTTTTTCCAAATAATTCCCTGAAGCCAAATTCTTTTCAAGGTAGCTCTAATGTGATCATTATGGTTTTATATTTCTAGACTACACAACATTTCTATTTTCTGCTTGCACTCAAAAACACATGTGCTTTTTATCACATGTGCTTTCACAGTCAGTGAGTGAGTATTCATTTGCTGTCGGAGGATTATTATAGTAGTAGTGTATTTTTAAAGTCAAGGCTTTCATGAGGACAGTGTTGTGTTTGGTCAGTCGGAACAGAACAAATGTATTCTTTGTGCACTGATTTAAAAGACTGTGCTGAGGTGTTTTCTATATAACCTGTAAGTTACACATACACATAAACAAATGTACCCTCCCATCAGACATGCACTCCAGTCTAGTGCAGTGCAGAGAGCTGTATCTTTGCATGAAAACAAATACAGCAGGTGGTTTAGATGCAAAAATATGGAACCCTAGAGGACTGTTGCAGAGCATTACATATGCTGTAGTCAGCTCAGGCTATTTCTGCTGCCTCTGGTCAGTCAGCCAAGAAGCAGCCCAGCCCATTTCAGACCAGCCCTGCAGGTTAATCCATTTAGGCCACAAGCTCTTAATCATTTTAATCTCTGGACTCATTTTAAATAAATGTAGCTAATGCACACACTTGAACACATTGGAACAGCTTTGTATGTGTTCACATGAATTGATTCATAGTGCAGTTTTCTAAATTTACAAAAGATGAAACATACATTGTGCAGATAGAGAGATCATGAAATTTACTAATCTTGCCAGCAGGTATTTGCATAGCTCTGACCATATGTTGCTTACGTTGGCCAAAAACTCTAATTCTTTTGAAATTAAGAGAAAATACACAGGTAGTGAATCCTGTAGCACAAATGTTACTTAGTCTTCTAGATGTACAGCTCTAGTTAACGCATACATCTAATGCAATGTGTATGTTACCCTGATAAATAGCTCACAAAATAGTTGGTATGCTTACAGCATTCTTCATCAATAAAAAATTTAATTACTACCCAGAAATGCTGACTAAAGCACATAGTATGGTTTATGGGTTATTCTTATAGCTGTAGTGTTGCTGGGGCAACATAAAAACCCCTGAAACACATCATGAAATACAATATCTGGTGCTTGGGGTTACATTTCATAAATTAAAAACTGAGAAAGCAAATCAGAACCAAAAGTTATATCTTGTTTGTAAAGTAGAGTTTGTTGCAAATAATTTTAGTTTGTTTTGTCCAGTTATTTAAACAAGTCATCCCTAAATCCCATGATCTTTAATCCACCTTGTTTTAATAAACATTAGAAAAAAGCAGGAAAAAGGAGGATGGGTAGACGGAGAGCACTGTTATTGTGCTTACATTTATATTTCTAGGTGCCTCACAGAGGCAACAAGAAAATGAAAAAAGTGCTGAATCGCCACAGTAAGTGTAAATGGAGAAAATTCAAAAGGAAATGAGATTACGACAGAAAGAGTCCAACAGGAAAAAGAGGAAATCAGAGTAGAAAACATATAAGGTGAAAATATATTTGTCTTATGTCTGTTTCCATCACATCCTCAAAACTAGTCCTGTTAAAAAAAGAAAAACGTTCCTGATTTATTCTTACTGTCCATTCCAAAGGTCAGCACTGGACATGGAGAAAAGGCTTTTAAATTTGCTGTTCCCTCTGGACCCAATTGCAGAATGACCTGAAACTTAAGGAGCTGGTCTCACTGGATGCATTCAAAGTGATTCTAAATGTCTTGGAGGGAAACTCATCAAGCTGTGAATGTTTTGTTTGATCTGCTTATGCAATGATATTGACACTTTTCCATTTTATACTTTACTGTAATTTATATGAAAATGTGAGTTATATGGTGTTTGCATGTATCGATACAGATGCAGCCTTGTCTAAGCTGTGTTAACTCTACTGCTGCAGCAAACAGAAATTTTTTCTAATCAAATAAAAATATGCACAACAGCAAGACATTGACAAAATAATCAAATCTGTACTGTAAATAATATCTCTGTAAACTGGAATGGAAATTATTTATAGGCATATCTTATTAGAATGCACAACGGCAATACAGAGACAAAATAACCAAATCTGTAAAAAAATATCTCAGTAAACTGGAATTTAAATTATTTATAGGCGTATCTTATTATAATGATTATAAATAGGCATTAATTAAAGAGCTAATGACATCACATTCAGATGATGTTACAAGAGCTCATTTTCACATTGAGATATTCAGCACTAATAATACAGTCCATGTAATAACTTCATTTATCCCTTAAAGACCTAAAACTACTTTTATGGCTGCTCCCAGATCCTTTCATAAGTGATTTATCAGTATTTTATTTATAATAATATTGCCCTCAGCGTTTTTCAGAGAAAATCAGGTATATTTCTACAGAAAAGAAAAATGAAGCAAAAGTGTATTTTTCAGCAAAAATATATCATTAAATTAACATACAACAAATATTTTTAAACATTGTCATTTGTTAAAGTACATTTGGTTTTATTTGTGAGTCAGTGTTAGAGAAAATGCTGGTGTTCCCACTTTCACTATGGAGCCGCTGAGCATCCAAATGTCTGATGGTGATGAAAGCTGAGAAACAGCATTTTAGCGGAATTCTTTACATGTATTGATAGGAGTAGTGGTTGAAAAGTTATTCAGCATTTTAGATCAATATAGGCTTAGATGCTTTTGGTTGTCGGCAGCTGTTTTTGAAATCTTTGAAGGTTAATGCATTTTTGGTATTCATACAAGACTGTCAGATAATATCACCATCATTGTAATCAGTTCAGTGTATCAGAGGCTTTAACTGCTGCTGGTCATTTAATTAGCCAGTTAATCAGTTGAGTATCTTTTAATGGTTTTGACCTATTTTGTGGTGTATGTGCATGCTGAGTGTTCATTTAAAGAGGAATGGACAGACAAGAGAAATACAGTTCGGTAACTAATGTGAAGCTTATGTGACTGCTCCAAGGCAGTGTTTATTAACAGAAGGAGGAATGGGAATGGGTGCAAACAAAGGAGCGAGAGAAAGAGGAAAAGTAGAGATGAAAGGATGCAGTGGAGCTGGTTAGGCAGACTATTGGACTATTGGAAGGACGGATGGATAGTTGGATGGATGGATTAACAAGTGCATGGAACGGATGTGCACAGAGACGGCGGCTCCCATCCTTAACAGCCTAAGGTGAAGAGAGACTGACTTCTGCTTCAGACTGATACCACAGACTGAATCAATGCGATACCTCTTCTCTCTCTCCTCCCTCCACCAGCTCTCTGTGGGAATTCTCTGACCCAGTTAGCTCCTCCACCAGGCAGCAGCAGAGTTATTTTTACATATTAACAGGAGACAATACTTTGTCCTCTGCTTGTCCTCCCTTCATCTATATGCTTCCATCCATTATTTCTCTCCTCCTTTGCTGTTGTCATCTTCTGTCCTGCCGTCATCTGTCTTTTGTGTATTTGTTTTGTCCGTTGGCTTTCATCTTTCATCCATCTTTACGTCAGCTCCATCTTTGTTTGGCGACTGATGTAACGGTTCAGTAGTATCGCAATATTGGAACAGGCTATGAATTAAAGCTGCAAATCAAAAATAGGGTGGCAGCGAAATGTTATTTTTGTCTCTCTTAAAGTAGTTTTTTAATCATACACTTGGGAGTTTATTTGGCTTTGTATTACCTAGTGCTGTTTGTAAGTTGTGTTACTAAGCCTAAGGCGCTGTTCAGTGTTTCTGCTGCCTGCCTTGTGACTGCCACAACAGAGAATACAGTTTGTCGCAGTGTTAGGGTTCCAGAGTTGTAAAATCCTCTCGCAGTATCATAAACTACTGTGCACTGCTTAGGGATTTGAAGCCTTTGAACTCATGGAACAACTCAAACTCAACTTCCTGAACTTCATTTTATTGCTTACAAATACCTGAAATGAAATGGCTTACATTCGGTACAATATATACCTCTGTTTATGACAAACTTTTGATGTCAAAATTTGCAGGTCACCATTACCATGTGCACCCTCAGAGAAATCTCTTTCTCCCTAATAGACATATGGCTTGTGAAAGCAGGCAAAGCACAGGTGTCGCTGATAACATGATGGCTCTGTTCCATTTAGTCCCCCCAGGGGGCTTCTAGCAGTGAATCAACAGGAACAATTTGATGCCCTGAAACTGATACACGTAAATGGAATGCAGCCATATTTGATGATATCAGTTACACCTGTGCTCAGCCTTAAAAAGTCAGGATGTCGGCTGTGAAGAAGGTCTGTCCCACTAACTGACCCCACTGGTGTACAGTACCTCCAGCCATATTTCACAGGTGCTTGATTCTGTCATTACGGTTTCCCTCATGGTGTCATGACGTCAGATTTAATTTTTATATGGAACCTTTAAAAATACCAGTGTATTGGGATCCTGGGGACTCTCAATCAAAAGCACTAAATTCTGGCTCCACAGTTTTAAAAGGTGCAACTATTGAGTTCATGTCCACCATGGGTTGTTACGTAAAGAGAGATTGTGGTGATGCAAGGATTATTTTGAAGAACATGAATGTTGAAGTGCTCTGGTATAGATATAGACAATATGTAAATTACTAAAATAACATTTGTAATTGTAGCTTTATTAAAATGACATTTATTTAATACCTAATAATGTTTTGAGAAATGAACATTTTGCTGTTATGGTTGGTCATGATGGTGGATTATTCTTAGGTTCCCTAGGGACCCCAATGTATAGTTTGTGTTTGTTAAATATGTTAGTAGGATGTAGGGCTGCATGATATTGGGAAAAAAACTGACGTTGTGATTTTTTTTTTTTTTTTTAACCTCTGCAATATGAAAAAATATTCAGGAGGATGTAATAGCTGTGTATTGTCAACGTAAATGGTCAAACAAATTAGTTGTGTTACTTTTCATTGTGCCAAGAGGCGTAAGACACTGTCAACGCAGAACACGTGTTTCAATATCATCCTTGTTGCCAAAGTAATTCCAGATGACTGAATTGTTGCTTTTCCTTTTGGCACCAAGTCTTGTTTTTGGTGATTTTTCTCTTATTCGTTGTTCATTTTTTAGTGTTGTTACCAGTGACTTGCTCCATGTGCAGGGGCGTGGTTTGCTTCAGCAAACTGATTAAGAACTATTGTGATTGGTGGATTGCTGTGCGCAGTGTGCGTCAGGTACTCGGGTTGAAATTAGAGGAGAAATTAGATGAGTTTATTTGCCTCCTACATCGCTGGACCTGCAATGTGACTGTTGCGCACACATACGTTGTGATGACAATGCTCAAACGATATATTGTGCTGCTCTAATAGGATGAGGGTTAATCATTACAGAATGTGAAGTTCCACGAAGGATGCCGTATTGATTATTTTAATCACTTATTATTTAGATGGGAGTAATTGTATTTTTGAGGATCCTATTATTTGTTTTGCATTCATTTAATTTCAGTATAATTTTTAGTAAATTAAATTAGTATAACTTTTTTTTTTAATCAGTTTACTTCTTTGTTGTAAGTTCAACCAATGCTATACAGTATATCTTTTTTCCCTTGTTTGTCATTTGCTCCCCTTGTTTCTTTTCTCCTTGTTCCTTCTCTCATCATTTTCCCTCTCTTTTCCTCATTTCTTTTCTTGTTTCTCCTCTCCTCTCCTCTCCTCTCCTCTCCTCTCCTCTCCTCTCCTCTCCTCTCCTCTCCTGGAGTAAAGGGACACAGAGTGGTTGCAGGTGTAGACAGGTCATCTATTCCCTTCCTAATGATGATGGATGGCAGCACTGCAGAGAGCGAGAACAGAGAGAAAAGTGGAGCGATGCAGGAGATAAAGAAATAGCAGAGTAAGAGAAGTGTGTGTATATATATGTCTGCTAGTAGGCAGATGGTGGGAGTTTTAGTGATATGTTGATCCTCAAGTGTTTATATCATCCCTGTCATCCACCTGAAAACAAACAAACACACACCTTTGCGGCATTATGCGGTGTTTGCGAGGTGCCATCGGATGTAGTGCATTGAGAAGCACATTTATAGACACACATGTACGCAGACGCACATAAGCACACACATAGATCCATCTCTGTCAGCCTTTACTTTGCCGTCCTGTTTACAGATGTAGCAGGAGCCAAGGGCGATCTCTAGAGACCTCTCCCTCCCTCTCTCCCTCCTTCTCTCTACATCTCTAATCCCCCACCCCCACCCCCATCTTGCCCAAGTACCAAGTGTTCAGCAGCAAATATTTCCTCTCTAAATTTTGTTTGTACAACTGAGTAACAAAGCTTTGCAACCGCTGAAAACTGGCATCGAAAGATTACACAGAATATATTAATGTGCATTTATCACATAGTATGACAGCGTTTGAACTGTGCCGTGTCCTTTGGAGAGCTCACTTTTTATGAATTACTAAATACATAAATAAAAACCAATATAAGGCATTGATTTATCTTTTATCTATCATAATTCCTACAGATAGGAACACAAACAAGCAAGATCAAAAAACAGTAGGGTTTTCCCCAATTCCTTTTGTAAAACTTCAGAGCTGTGAATATACAAGGATTTTAAGCTCCACCAACCAAACATGATAAAATGAACAGATAACATGATAAAACAAGACAGAATAATATGTGGTAGAAAAATAAGACTAACAGTTTGACTTATGCCCACTTGTCGACACATAAACTGGTATGTCTCCAACACACCCACATGGGAGCCAGACTAACTGTAAGGTCAGATGATTATGTCATCTTCAGCTGAGCATGGTCTGAATGCATTTTAAGTACAAGATCTTGACTTTACAGTGGCAACAAAGTACTTTACACACACTTCCGCAGGTTAAAGTGAACCGGCTGAACATGTTCGGTGCTAAATAATCTGTAGAGGCAAACTTAAAGAAACCCTTTAGCCTCGCCACAGTAATACAAGCAACCCATGATGCAAAATACTAAAATTGAAAACCAGATGTCTAGATGTGAATAGTTCAACATTCCCAAGAGAGCCTCAGCAAACAGATGAAAAGTAGCCACATCCAGACACATAAAGACTGGCAGGGAGACAGCCATTTATGTGATAAAATTATACATTTTATTGCTGATGAATAAAATGTTAAACAAAAAATATTTTGCCTTCTGACTTTACAAGGGTAACCAGTAAAACAAGTTCTTTATAAAGGTTCCATATGCTGTTTCTGGACTGAAAATAAAGAATCTGAACATTTTTTTTCCCTGTTCTTTGAGTTGCAAGTAAATGTTGGGATATTGCATAACTGCACTCATCATGGCAGGAGTTATAGAGACTCCAAGCTCTCCCTATGGCAACTTCAAAATAGAAAAATAAAAAGTAATTTTGATTTTGTTAATACTGCCAAAATAGCCCTAAATTCAGTGCTATCTAACCAACTTAACTAAAGTACAATTAACTTCACATCCATTAATCAGGAGTACTATATATATAGTATGAAATGACTCACATGCCTTGTATTTCCAGATGCCAATGGCTTTTTCATGCATGTAGTGATAGGAGTATACAGTCCAAGCTCTTCCCCCACAAGTGAAGTCATATTGTTGACCTCGGTGTCTTCTCTGAATGAGATGACACGTGTGGGGTCAGGAGCGATTGCATCCTCACCCGCTACAGTTATTTTCTCGCAGACTCCTTCTCTCAGTGTAACTCCATCTCACACCTTACTGTCTCAAAGGCTGGCTGATAAAAAGGGAGTGTTAAGACCTCGGTTGGTGGGGTTACCACACAGTGCACTCACATCCACACACATGCACATTCACAGACACGGTGTCAAAATCTCACCCTTTTCCAACCACGGAGAAGGAGGCTGACTGTAACTATGGCAACCTAGAGAAAGGGAACATGATTGGGCAATGCTTGGGATTTGTTAAGACCTACTGTATGAAGCCTAGGGCAAGACTTAGTCACTCATTCTCATCCAGTGTTTATGCCGCTGACACAAGTGTGGGTGAGTGAAGCACAAGGAGTCAGGACTTCTCTTCCTCATTTCCCTTTCCTGTCTGCCTGTTTCATGTTCTGTGTGAATGCTCTGTCAGTTGCATCCCTGATTGAATTTAATGAAATGCTTCACAGGGGATCTACAAAGCAGTCGGAGACCATAAAATAGTCAATCGTCTCTCTGGAAGGCACACGTGTCCTCAGGTTTTGCTTTTGTAGAATTCACATTTTTGACAATGTGAGCTCTTCTGTGTGCTAATTACTCATCTATTTGTCTTTTTATATGAATCTTTCTATTTTCAGATGGATACCCTTAAAATAATTTGTATAGAACAGCGGTGTCAAACTCATTTTAGTTCAGGGGCCACATACAGCCTAATATGGTGTAAAGTGGGCCAGACCAGTGAAATAGTATAAATAATAGAAGTTTTAAGTGAAAAAAAAAAAAAATTAAATTCCATAATGAAAACATTTACATGTGGGAATTGTACTTGAACATAACATGAATAAATATGAACCTGAAAATTCTTAAGTAAAATAAGTACAATGTTAACAATATTACACCTTACTTTATTATTTATACATGTGAATCACAACTTACCGATTTACAAATACATAAACAATTAAATAACAGGCAGAATATTATTAAAATTATAATAAAATATTTCAAGTTATTTTTTTTAAATAAAAGGGTAGTCTGTAAATGTCAACATTTTTGTAATTTTATTTTATTTTTTTACACTAAAACAAAGAGAAAAATGTACAGTTTTCATTATTTATAGGTGATTATGAGAGTATTTTAATGGTCTGATCCACTTTAGATTGAATTGACCTAAGGTGATTTGAACATCCGTCATTGTTCATATCTTCAGCCTAATTTTTACATTTGACAAATTCATCCCAGGGGCCAGATTGGACCCTTTCGCGGGCTGGATTTGGCCCCTGGGCTGCATGTTTGACATCTGTGGTATAGAACAAATAAAATATAGTTTACTATGTCAAAAGAAGAAATTAAACTATATAATTATACACACAACTTGATGTACTATTGGAATTTTATAATATCTACAGTGATATAGATGTGTTTTATATTGATTTCTAAAATTTAGAAGTGAAACCACAACAGGTCTTAAAACCAAGTTAAATGAATTAAGAGAAATTGAAAGACATCCACCAATTGTACTATGTTGTTGGTTATCTCTTGTTTGATTTCAGCTAAAAATAGAACACATGTTTATATCTTTGAAATGTTGTCCTTGTTCTTTTGTTGTGTCAACTTCTATTGGTTGCATAGAACCTGATAGATAAGCCTCTTACTCTCCACTGGTGTTTCTGTCAAAGGCATTCTGAACAGTATATGCTCCTTTGTGTGCATGCTACGTAGTCTGTGTGTGTACATGCATACCACTAAGAATGGCTTAGTGTTGAACATTCAGGGCTCTGTTCAGTCCTGAATATAAGCTAATGCCAGTGCTCTTTTAGAGGACCAACGCCTGGACGCACAAGTGTGCACAAACCCAACACTAATTTCTGTAGCTGTATGAATAACAGAAAGGGTGCATTCAATACAAAATGGGGATTTGAGTTCACAACCAGGGCTTGCAGTGTTTTTGTGTTAACATATGTACATGCAAACATTATGCATGAATGCACCAGTGCAGTGTAGAGAACCTGCATTTTGCATTTATCTTTTTATTTATAGGCACAGAGCTCATATATCCAAAGCAAAAAAGGTGCTATAGTATTACCCTGCACAGATGGCTTTATCCATTTTTTTTTCTTTGTGGCAGGACAATGGAGGAAGGGATCCTTTGATTAATAGTCTAAAGATACAATACCACACATACATTACACTGTCTTCCTGTATAAATAGAAATTGTTGCTTTTCTAATTGGGCTTATGGTCCACAGAGAGTTTGGGGGCTTAATTCAAAACCCAATATAAAAGCTGAGTGTGTGGTAGCTTTTATATTCTTTTCTCTATGATACTTACATAAAGCTGCATTATAGCTGTAGGATAGGCTTAATTATCATAAGCCTCCTTATTTTTTTATCTATAGCAGAATGAAATAAAATTGTTTGTTCTCAAACTCACAGGCAGAGATTCAATTAATTGCAGATCATTTCTTGTACATGGGAAGACTATTTGATTTCACTGAACCTTTGTTCCTTGGAAATGATGAAATGCTTTAAACAGTGAATTACTCTGCGGTGGCTTTAGCTTTATCAGCCTAAATTGCTCTTGTTGAGCAATTGCCTCTTGAAAGTGACAAGCGATGCTTCCTGAGGAATGAAGAACAACAGGCTGAACTTGGAAACTCCCTTTTCCACTTTTGCCACGTTCATTCTCCCCCCATCACTCCTCAGCTCTTTAAGGCATTTCATTTCACTCCTGTAACTTTTTATACAGGAAAAATGCAAACGTAAGTTTGATTACCATGTCTGCTGCATTTCTGTCTTCACATAACCCCTCCACCTGTTCTTAATCCCTCTGTCTCCTTCTCATCCATGTATTCATATTGTTTTATACCTTCAATCCCCACTCACACCCCAGCCAGACTCAACCCATGTTTCCCTTCACCCTCTAGTCATTTCCTGATTGGAATTCCGAAGGCAAGTTTCAATCAGTAAAGATCTATGGGCTCGCTGGTCTCACATACTGAGGAAATAAAAAACACACACAACCAATTCCAGAGCTTTCAACAGTGTGTGTATGTGCAATGTTAGTGTGCCCTAATACAATGCTTAAAACACTCTGTGCTTCTCAGTGTTATTTGTGTATTTTTGTGTATTTTATCTCTGTCTTTTTTACCTTTTTCTCCTTGAAGCTGAAAATACACAAACAGTAAAACACACATTGGTACACACAAAAGCTTCAGAAAGATCATTAATTCAAAATTTCTCTGTTTTTGAAGCCATATAAATCACATGCATGTATACAAGAGCATGATTATAATGAAAAGTAGTTCTAATGGAGATTATCTGGATTAGGATTACATGTCATTTATAAAATGTAAAAATGTCACACTATAATTCATATTAAAATGTATGAATATTATAAAAGGGATTGTCATTTTAGTATTATTTTACAAATTGAATAGTGAAACAAATTTAGAATTAAATGGATCCATGTATTATATTTATGAGGCTGAGTTCTCACAGTGAGATCACCGGAAGAGCTTGCCCTAATACTTTCACTTAGATGGTTCCTCAGGCTAAAAGCTCAAATATCAGTGAATGAATGTTTTTTTTAAATTTTTTTGTAGAATATGATTAAGGCAACACTGTAATAAAATTATCTATGTAAGCAACAGTTCTTGATTGTATAGGTCAGTTTAAGTAATTGTATTGAACGTACAGAATCAAATCTAAAAGTATGATGCATTTTACAGGCTTGATCAGGTCAAACTGAAAGACTGTTATTTAATGTTAATTGCTCAAAACCTAAATGATATCAATTTAATCTTCATTACATTGACAGAGCCACGACACACTAAAGAACCACTACAGACCAAAGTAGTCACGAAATGTAGGAATTGTTTATTTTATAATTGTAGGAAAAGCAGGGATTATTTTCTGTCAGTTAATCTGTTGGTTTATTTCAAGACAGAATATGGTGAAAAAGAATTTCACATTTGACCCACAGTCCAAAGATATTCAGTTTATGGTCACAGAGCAGGAACGAAACTAATGATTAAGTCAAATTTAAGATGCTTGAGTCAGAAATGTGTCAATGCTGTTGCTGGTCATCAGAATACTTGACGATTCTATGTATTATTTTACAACTAATTAATTAATGAATGAGTCATTGCTGCTCAGCGTAGGCAGGAAGTCAACAAGAAGGAACTCTGCAGAATACATTTGACATTAGCACTGTTTTTCTTTTTTTTTTTTTTTTTGGTCTTAATTGGCCCTTCTAAGAAATATCCTGTACATTTGAAAACTAAAAATCATTTACAATTGAACTTCTGGTTAGCTGTTTTATGCTCACACCTTCATTAAGTTGGTTATTAGCAGCTCTGTTCTTCTGTTTCTATTTCTTTGATCATAGTGAATGATTCACCAAAGACAAAGGCATTACAAAGAGACCTGCGCTCATGAAATTCCAAACATAAAAGGCTAAACATCTAAAGGCTGGAAGGTCATAAAATATATTGCACAAATTCAACGGATTCACTGTCTTCAAAAGGCAAGAATGTTCCTTTTAATGACTGTGAAGCTGAATAGCTTAATGGTGGGATGACGCATTGGCTGTGAAGCTTTATTCAAGGAGATAGATAGAGAATGCACCATCCTGTTTTCATCATCAGGCAGGGGGTCTCATGCAGCAGATGCACCAGCAAACACAGCCCTGACCTTGGTAGATATACAGATGAAAATGATGTGCTTATAGTCTCTTTGCAGACAATAATGTTGTATGTCTGTCATGTTATGTCCCAGCTGAAGGGATAACCCAGATGAACATAATGTGCTCTTTTGTCCTTCCCCAACTCCCAAGCACAATGCCAGACCAGAAAAACTAAAGTTCCCAATGTTTATTTAAATAATTCAACAACTTCGAGGAGAGCCTCTCCCAAACAACAAACCAAACAATCTTCGAAACCAAACTAAATTACCTTTCCAAAAATGAATTCATGAAATAAAAGTAAAATAAACTAACCTAGCTCCCTAAATCAAAAACAGGAGAAAAAAGGGTTCAAACAGAAAAGCCACTGTGCCCTATCAGAAATTTGGACTGCATTTTAGATTTACTAATACAAGAAAACTACAAAACAAACACAAATTTGAGGAAAACTGTTGCTGGCCATTGGAAACACTCACGGATGGAACAACTTCCGTTGGGAGCAAGAAAGGGACCAAAGACAGAGTCAGCTGTAGGCAGTGCCATTTTTGAAGGCGGAACTTAATTTGGCTCTACCAATCAGCTGCTTCACCTGCAGAGAAAACAAAAGCACAGCACCCCTACAGGACTGGAGGAAACACAGCAGCACATATACACAAATATAAACCTATTATTATGACCGTGGGTCATAACACTCAGTGTGTTTGCACATGTTTTTAGATGTTGTTTTGAATCCTTTTTATTTTTCCCCAGTGTCCTTAATTTAAAAGGTGACGTTTACTGATGCTGACAATCTGTGACTAATAAGCTCATTCTCATAGTGTGTTTTTTTTTTTTTGTTCACTGTGTCGAGTTGTGGCATAAAACATAGTCTTTATTTATGCTTCAATGCACTGTTGCCTCTCAGTTTGATACCTAGATTGTTATTTCCTATTATTAGTAATGGTTTACAAATGAGTTGTCAAGGATTGGCAAATCATTTGCTGGTGAGTGAAGGGTTTATTTTCTCTGTTCTGTGCTTTCTTTTGAGAACATGTGTTAGTCATTGTGACCATTATCCGGCAGCATGTCTCCATTAACCCTGTAGAGGTGATGTGCAACAAACAGAATTACACATCTTCTACTTAATGTTACATATTTTGTGATAAATCATACTTATTGATAGGGGTGTTATGGTGCATTTGTTTGTACCAAACTGTTTCTATTTCGGGCCTTTGACATAATATGGAGGTGTACCGAACAAATACATGTAGCCAATGTGAAGAATGCAAACACTCAGGAAGCAGGGTGGACGCAAATAGAACCCATGTGCAGTGTTTCCTCTATATACATTCAGCAGCGGCGAATTCTCAACACTTCTGCAAAAAAAAACCAAAACATGGCAAAAGAGAGTATAACAGAGGTACAGAAGCTGGGTTGGATGTTTGAAGCATAAGTTTCACTTTCAGTTTTCGGTATGTTACAGCTTTGTGGCGCTAAAGGGTCCACAGGCTCCTTTATAACAAAAAGGGTTTTCTTTTTTTTCTTTTTTTTTTTAATTCAATTTGCCAAAATCAAGTGAACCTGCTCATCTTGTCCTTCCCCGTGTCTCTGCTGCTGTGTTACTGTGAGGTCATATTCACTGCACCTCAGGGAATGCTGTGAGGTGTTCAGAACATCCAGTAAATTACATTTTTTGCAATATAAACAAACATTGAACATTAAAAAATACAAAAACACATAACATTCCCTGTTAATGCACAAATGACAGGTAGTTACGGAACATACCCCTCCTATACCCCACCCCCTTCACTTGGCTTCTTCACTGTACAGAAAATGTATTGAACCAAAGACCCCTGTCGAAAAAGTGTACCAAACTGAAATTTTTTTGTACCATTACAGCCCTACTTATTAGATAATATATTTATAAGCCAAATATTCCATTATACTTCACTTCTCTGTGATACATCTACCTAATTTTCTGTAACAAATAATCTTCTTTTGAGGGTTGGAAACCTTTGAACCTGCCCACTTTTTATTTTCTTAAACCTTCAGCCCATGTGTTGTTTTTTTGCTGTATTTGAAAGAAATTCGATAATTGCCTTTCAACATATTGAGATACAGATTGTCTGAGAAGAATTAAGACTGCACATCCTCCTGCCTGTGCTCTCAGGTTTTAGAGAATCTACCCTGTCAGGCAGGATTTGCTCAATCTCAAGTGTTTTGGAAGAGGTAGGGGTGTTCCTCATTTTCATAGTCTGGGTTCTGCAGATTTCATAGTTCATCCTTATCTATTTTTTTTAACTTATCAGTTTTCAAACACGATCTGCTGGCTTATTTACATTGCCTTTAAGATATTATTGTAGTGAACCTGCTGTTGCCATATCTTGTGTAGAGGAGCACACTAAACAAGTTTTATGCATTTATTTAATCATCTTAAAATATAAATGATCCACAGATCTATGTATGTTGTGTGGTTTGAAAGGCTTTGCCAAATATGCAAGAAGATGAAGTCTGAAATGATGAATTTTGTGGGGGTGTACCAGGAAGTGTGCAAGAATCACTGGGAACCAGTTTGTCTTGAAGGACCATCCATTAGACGAACCAACACCCACTTCAGTTATGCCACAGTGTTCAAGGTGTGACCTGCTCTTCTTTAGAACCACACAGAGTTGCTCTTCATTTGTTCTGTTTTGATTTTCTTGGCTTTGAGCATGTCTTGTGTTTGTGGGAGGGTGTTCCCTCTGTTTATTCATCAGGTTAGTCAGGATGTTTCCACTCACACTCTTCTACACAGTGACTACAAGTGATTACACACGTGTATCTCTGAGGGTTGACTGTGCCATAGGTCTGCTGGGATTACTGCTGTTGATGTTTTGATTTTACTCATAAATTTAGAGGAAAGCAGATATCTTGATATTTCCCAGACCAGCAATCTTAAATCATACAAATAGTAAGTTTTAGATCCACTGTGTTTTGGTGGTAAATTGATAAATTGATTTTGTTACCAAAAGTTTAGCTGATGGAAGAAAGAAGACATAGTGGCTTATCTGCAAACCATAACTGAAGACTTGTCTGTTTTTCAATTCAAGTCCTTTAGTCTTGTCAATTTTTCTTCAAGCTTGCTTGATAATAAGCCTACCGTTTCAACTCAAAAGATTTCCTTTAACAAACAACAAAACATAAACTCACAATTCTGAGATGGCTTGTCTTGTAGTATGTTTTCGCCTATTCTTTGTAATCTGATTTCCTGCAAGCCAGTGTGAAAATAAAGTTGCTGTAGTAAGCGCATATTTACGACTCATGCAAATTGAAAGGACGTCAAACTGCAGGGTCAGGGGTCTCAGTTTTCTGGTCTGTGAGTGAATTCATGCTTCTATTTTTTTTCACAAATGGTGTACTTCCTCCTGTCAACATGCATAAAAAGCCACAGCCTCTCCATCCTCACCAGGTCTTGCAGGACAGCAGGGGAGATATGAATTTAACAATGAGGCTTTGCAGTGTGCATAAGTGTATCAGTCATACTTCAATGCAAAATGATTACTCTTATCGCACAGAGATTAAAGATGCACTTGCTAGAGTGCCTAATGGAGGTTTTGGCCTCGCATCTTTCACTATCTCTTCAGCTTTTTCTCTCTGCATCTTCTTGTCAACTGAAAAGTAAATGTCAAAGAAAAATACCTAAACAACATGTTGCACTCAGAGAATTTACCACATGTGTTCTGCTTTAAAAACAAATCCTAGTCCACATGTACTCCTCTCAGGGATCAGGCATCTTAGACTGGAAAATCATAAAATAACAAACTTATGGCCACTTCTGTGGTTTTGTGCTAAATGCAAATTGCAGTTTGATGTCTGACTGAAAATTCTAAACTCACTGTCTGAGCTGATAATCCTTTCTGACCATCATTGAGTAACATCTAGTGCCACTGTTCTAAAAGATCATAAAATGATTCTACATCACTGTCATGAGGAGAAGGATTCTGGCAGTGACTGACACCCAGTGAGCCATACTCATCATTTAGTCTGCTCTGAAGTTTGCTTTAGACATTTGTTAGAATTTGAGTAAAACATAAGCTTAATTATTTTTTTGTCTCGTTCTGTTCTTCCTTTCCAACACTGTGCATTCGCCTTTATAGGTTCCAAGTTTTCTGTTGAGTGAAAATAAAATAAATATATATTGGTGGTACCTTTTTAAATTGCCTTAGTATATATCAGACTTTTTTTGTTTGTTTTTTTTTAACTTTTCTCTTGTGTCAGCCTGCCAACATGATCCTTAAATGCTGTCATACTGCTGTTGGTTGACCTTTGAACCATTGTCTTCTCAGGTGCTGAACCCTGCCTCCTCAGACACGGTGACTTCAAAAGGACAGACTGGATAGACACTGAGAGAAGAGGCGAGCAGATAAACAGATAGGAGGAAAGGAGGTGAGTGAAACAAATAACGGGATCCTTTCTTATCTGTCTGTCTAAAGTGTACCTGTGTGCACCATATCTCGGACTCTGTCTTGCTCCTCCTGCACATGAAAGCCTGCTATATAGGCTTGGTGGCTGATTGCCTATAGAGCGCCTCTATTTGCTCTTGCAGAAAACAAGAGCAGCTCTGTAGCAGAGAGGCTGGTTGTCACCCCTGCTGAGCCAGATACTAAGGGCCCTATTTGGTAGCTGCACAACAACCAGCAACAAGCAGTCCATCAACCATTTGGTTTATTCCCCGAGTTGACATCATCATATTGCCCTGGGTGAAGTGCCTGTCAGCTATTTTGAAGATATTTACATTTTACATCATATATTTACATAAAAATCTCTGGGAAATCATGTGATACAACTGAGGTTCTTTACATTAGATATGGGGTTTCTTCCTAGCTTTTTCTTCCTTTTTATGAGGTTTATTTGTTTGAAAATATATCACAGCAAATCACATCTTAACAGTTTTATGTGGTAGTTATTTCTCTCCTGCAGCACACAGATGTTTTTGCTGAAATTTCCTCAGTTGTATATCCTCATTTATTTTGTATAAATAGTGAATTCTGTCACAAGCTCTAGCAGTAAAGCATGTAGTACTTGTTTTCGGAATCAGTATGCCATTAGAATGTAGTATCATATTTTGAACACTGGTCAAGTTTAGTTTATGGTGCAGTGTTGTTAGCAATGTGTAATGCAATGCTGTGCAACCAGTAGAAAAAAATACTGTAGTGAAAGTGGGGACATTGGTAAAACACTCTACATAGATTTAGTGTATTTGAATGTGATCACAGAATATTGCACAAAAAAACACTGTCAGTTTATTAATCCTGTATCCTCCTCAACACAGCAGGCTTTGCAGTGACTTGCTGACAGTATGTGTATTAATCACCACACCTTCTATTCTCTATTCCACCTCACCTAGCTTGTATGCACCATGCACAGCTCCATAGTAGTGAACCAAAATAGCAGCTGGACCCACACAGTCAGTGTGCAGAAGACCTACCACTTTGCACAGCCAACTTTACAATCAAAATAGCACTGTGTGTATTTCTGATGCATTTTTGTTTACCCATGTTTTATATTTTCAGTTCTGTAAGTTATTATTTTCATTCATTTGGTGATGTGATTAAATGCGAAGATTTTTGGTATGTATTTTAACTTCATGTTGCTAGGAACTTTCCTACACATAGACCTATTTTTTGGGGAGGAAAGTTGTCATAAAAAAAACTGAGATTGCGATGTTGTCAGACACGATCTACTATACTGAGTGCATGAATCAGTCAGTTTTATTACAAAAGCATTATAAACAATTAAAATTGACAATTCATTTACAATATACAATTTGTAACCGGACACCCCAGAAGCAGTCTTATAAATGGGTGACCTTAAACATGTGACAAGGGGCACAATTTACATTACAATCGCCACCAAATTCAAATATCCCAAATAACCACAACATATTTTAAAATATTTACCTATCTACCTAAAGATGATTAATTTCCTTTTCCTGAGTCCTATTATAGTCATGATTCTCAGATAATCCTATAGTCAAACACGGGGCTTTATCCACATAAATAAAGAGTTTAAATGATTTGTATATCAGTCAGGTATATTTAAAGTTTGCTTAACTACTGAAAAACAACTACACATATAGACTAATTGGAGAGATATGATATAACATGCAGAGACATCACACATTTTGATCTACTAAAACTCACACCTATGTCTGGTTACTTGTATGTGACTGTCTTCCAACCTGCACCACTAGTGTTTCTGTTCAATTAAGAACATACATTCTGTTCGACTGTAGTTGTGCCTTGGGTTTCAGTTTATTGCTATTCAGTGAGGACACTCTAAGGTTAAACACATGTTTTGATCACATTTGGTTGGCAGCTGCGGTCCTGGTGGTTGCTCAGTTCACTCGCTGCTTTGGTAATATTCCTACTTATGTATGTAAAGTAGCTTTTATGCAATTCACCCAGCGGCCTTACCCACTATCATCTCTGTGGGAGTGTTTTGGGGTCTGTGTGTGCGTGTTCATGTGTAAATAATTGATTGCTGTAGAGGTTTGTGTGGATCACTGGTTAGACTGAATTGGCCATAAAAATCTGCTTTACATCTCACAGTTTGGGTAAAAATAACCTTATATGTTGCTGCTCTGTGGGATCTGTGTTTTGTCCTTACTGACTTTTATGTTAGATGTTAGTCTGTGTTATTTAAGTGTGTTCGAGCTGCTGAAAGGACTAGACATTTAATCAGGTTATGTGGTAAATACAGCAAAGTTTTATATAATGTAAAAGCTTAAAGCAAAAAAAAAAAAGTCTTAAAAATATATTGTGAAAAACTTCAAAAATCTCTGGTTTCAGGTAGACTAGTAACTTCACCTGCGTGTCTTTCCAGGACAGCATTTTTAGTATCAGTAGTGTCAGTATTTTCAGTTTCACATTCACTGAAACTGACCCATGCACTTGTTTATACACATGAGCTGTTCAGATAATCCAAGGAGTGTGTCCTCATACTTATCCTTCCTTTCAGCCCCTTCTCTCCTATTTTTTTCCTTGCTTTCAATGTGTTTTCTTTGCTTAGTTTTTTTTTTTATCCTCTTCCTAGCCTTTCATCACAGGCTGCTTTTAATTCTTTTAGTCATACTTAGCTTCCTCTTCGTGTGTCTTTTCTTCTCTCCTTCTTGCCCCTTAGCCGCAGTGTCCTTGAGAAAGCAGTGACTTTGACAGTGAGCACAGCAGAGCGCATCACTCTCTCTCTCTCTCTCTCTTTTCTCATTGACACATACATACCTCCTCAAGCATACACACAACCACATACACACATCGGTCCATGGCGCTACTGTCAACCAGAAGCAGCCCTTACAAGTCTCTTTCCTTTAGCCTCAATAAATAATTCATCCTGCAAAAAAAAAACAGTGCCTGTGTCTTTCATGCAAATGTTGACAAACCTATCGCAGAGAGAATGTGAGAGTTGTTTTCTGTACTGAGCTCAATTTTACCCCCCCCCCCGAGTTTCAGCAACATAGAGTAAACCTTCAATAATTTGCTATAAGAAATGCAATACCTCTAAGACATTTTGACAGTTAACTTATAAATGAACTAAGGAGCTCAGTTAGGTGCTTGTGGGTGTTTAAGGTATCAGGTAAATTAAATTACTTAAAGAAATGGGATTCATAGTCCATACTCTTCCGTCAGTGTTTATTACTGAATGTGGACAAATTGCCCTCAGGTGATACTGTAGTTAGTCTGCTCATCATGGAAACACTATCCTTCTTTGCCCTCCCCCTCATTAAAGGTGCCCTCCACTAATCTTGGATCATGACAGCCCATTGTCACAGTTTTCCGTTGCTTTTGAAATATAGATGGAGTCTGATTGTTTGCTTGTAAGATGAGATCCTATAGTCTCTTGATGCTGTTTGTTCTCATTGGTTTCTGTTTTCCATTGGTGTTCATAGAGTATTGGGTCATCCGTTTTCCTGTGGCCGTACCTGTTTGAGATCAAGTACCATGTGGTTAGCTGCCTGCCAGCTATATATGGCAGATGCTTTTTTTTGTAATCGCATCCTGTATGTCAGATTGATATCCCTGACAACCTGATATGCTATACACTTATGTAGCAAAACGTTTTCCTTTGCAATTTCTATGGGTTTAATCTTTTAAAACTTTCTATATTTTTCCATCTCTATTATCGTCATGCTTCACTCCAGTATCTTCACTGCAATATCTCACTGTGGCGCGTTAGCAGTATCTCTCTCTGGAGCTGTGTGCGCATCTCTCACACTCTTCCTTCTGTTTGTCCCACGTTCGGCTGAAAATGCTTCCGTAGCCATGGTGACCAATCCCAAGGGAAAAAGTTGAGGCAGAATCTCTTTCTCTCGCTCTTTTCCCTCCTTTGTTTCATGCCTTGTTGCAACTGAATGCTTTTCGTACACACAAACATACTCTACACACCCAGTAGCACGAGGAGCCTGTGTTGTTTGTTTTGGCCCACTGTTAAATTAAGTGATGCAAAATGAATAATAGATAGATAGATAGATAGATAGATAGATAGATAGATAGATAGATAGATAGATAGATAGATGCAATTTTGCTGAGAAACAGACAGCCTTCTTGTTTCTTTCTGACACTTTTTGCTAGTGACAGTTGTGCAAAAGATTTTCACAAAAAAAAACATGGAGGAAGAGGTGTGGAGGTAGAATTGGACAAATTTTCAAAACTTCACACTCATTTTTACCCTTCTTTTCAGTACATAACCCCTTCTATTGCTTATTTCAACACCTTTTTCCTCTATTATCTCCTTGCTTATAACTGCCCTTCTCCTGCAGCCTCCGCCTTTCCCGAGTCAGAGAGACAGACAGGAAGGAAGTGTGTAATGAAACAGCCATACCGAGAACACTGCCCAAATTGACCTGGAATGAATGGAGTCACTGATCAGCTCCTGCTAAAGGGCTGTAGATGAAGGAGGGGGCTGGGAGAGAAAATGGAGCTGGCTAATGTAGTTCACAGTTTATGAGCACTAGTATCAGACAGATCAAATTAGGCAACACAAAATACTGTTTGCTCCTGTGTGTCCTGTTAATCAACATATAACCATTCTTCTTCTACATCTGAGCGGCTTATTATACACAAATGGCTTTTATCACTATATTTTGTCTGAAATCGATATTTGGCAAAGGGTATGAATTCAGTTATTGCAGCTGAAGAAGGAAGCAATCTGCATTCAGGAGATTTTCTCTGCTGTTTGAACAGCAAACAAGGAGGCAGACAAGCAAGGCAACAACACAAGAGAGTGAAAATTACAAAAACACACACCCAAGAAGAGACAGGCTGACGGGACATAATACTCCAAGTCGGTGAAGTTCTTCTATGTTCATTAATGCCGAAAATGTAAGAATGTATTATTCTGAGAACAACCTTTAAGAAAAGATCATTTGATGTGTATTTGATTTCATAATACATTTCACTAATCTGCTCATCTGCCACACTGCTGGTGTTATTAATGAAAATGGACAGAGAGAAAATGGGCATCACAAGGATAACAAACAGTACTCTGTGTGTGTGTGTTTGCAAACAGCTTGTCAGTGTGTGTTATGTGTGAAGTAAAACCCCATTAGGGAATTAGTCCACATCTGGACAACTGTCCTCATGCTTTCACAACTTGAAACTTATACATGTCAGAACTGAAAGGTTGTGTGCAAATTTTCAACAATTCTGACCTAATATCTCAAATAGAGATCTGCTTAATCCAACCTGTTATATACCTCTGGTTCTGCAGCTGTAAAATATTGGTTATTAAATCAGGTCATGTTTTCAGCATGTACAGAGAGTGTCTGGCAACAAGGACTGAAGAATATGCCCCCCCCCCCCCCAAAATAAATAAATAAATAAATAAACATCAACAAAAATCAACATCATCCTGCATTAGCAGTTCAATGCTAGCTGCTTCAGCCTTCTGTATTTGTGGTATTCTACCTTTAAAATGGTGTTGTTCCTGAATAGCAGTTTAGTATCCAGGCCCCAGCATGTACATCCAACTCCATACAGAACCATTTCAGTCTCACCTTATAAAGCCCTTAGTTTGGGACTGAAACAGTGCTCCAAATATAACATATTATCAATGACATGGCTAACACACAAGCGTGTACTACGTGTTTGACTGAGCTATCAACAGCTACTATAGCAAAATACAATGTTCCAATGCATATGAATAAAGAACAGAAGCATTCTATACCTGTGTAGAAGGAAGAGGGCCAACTCCAGATCTGTTTTCAGTCCTTTTAACTCCCTTAGTTCTCTCTATTGGCTCAATGCAGAGGTTTACCATTGTTTTAGCCCGTGCTCTATTACTCTACCGTTTAGTTTTTCTTTTTCTTTCTGCCAGTCCAGCTCCAGTTCCAGTGTCCACCATCATAACAAAATAAATCCAAGAAATCCCTTTCTTTGGGAAAAAGGACAGATCTTACTTCTCACTCATTCAGCTTACTTCTCACTGTTAACTCTACCGGTCGTGTGGTGTTGCTATAGTGGCCTAAGTCTGCCGTAAATCAGTCCAGTCTTGTCCAACCCGACCAGGGAAGCTGGAAATAGCATTTGAAAATAACCTATTTTGGTGCTGATAATCTCATTTTAGATTGCAGACTACGATCAGGCATATATATAAAAATGAGACTTTTTCAAGATCACATACAAAGTCCTCATAGGACCTTTTAAAGATATAGTTTTAGATTTAACATCTTTATGTAACCAAAAAGTTTTTGAGATAAACTTTAACAAGCCAATATGTTTGTGGAGTGTATTTTTGGCATTTCAATTTAAATTTTTTAGCAGGGTAAACTTTTTCTTCACTTTCATTTTACTGGGCTTAATATGTGTTAATAACAAGTCACAAATTCACAAACCTGCTCAGACTCATACACAAAGGGTTGGGAGTGTGACAACTTTGTGTGTTTGCAAACAGGAGCTTAGCAGTGAAGAGCCTTTCAAGTAGGATTAAGCTGCTAAGTATCAATGGAAAAGACAAGCAGGCCAAAGACCATTGGGATATCACTTACTGCCACAATCAGTGTCAGTATGTCTGTGTGTACTGAGTATGTAGTATGTAAAATAGCGATTAGAGTGAGTGCAGCAGATTATTTATGGGAAAAAACAGAGGAGGAGATCAGCAGGGGTTAGCCTGTGTCCACACATGATCACTGAGAGCACATTCACAAGTCTCCTCACACACTATGGACTGTGGAGCCTCGGCAGAGCCCTGGCACGACCATCTGTTCTTGCTGAATTCAGCGCAGCAGGAGCCCACCAGTGCACGCACACAAACACACACAGAGCATGCTTTGGTTAGTGATCTATTTATTCCCCTCACTGATGCAGGACAGTACTCAACTGTGTGTTGATAGTAGGTAGTTTTTTCCTTTAAAGCAACATAATTCATACAGACAGATTTCAACTTCACTAGATAACTATTTCTAAGCTGAATGTATTCGTCTAGTTAGTTGGACACACATGCACGCGGTTGAATCACAAATACATTCATCTATCCTTGTTAGTCTGTGACCCCAAGGCTCTCAGTCTGACCCACCGTCAGCAGGATCTGCAGCTTTCTCCATTTTAATAATCGACCAAAGGGAGTTACACTCCCCTGTCAATGTTATCTACTTCCCTCCCAGAAGCAACATCAGCGTTTCCTGTGCTTTCTGCCATCTCATCAATACTGCGTGCTCTGACCTCTCTGAGCATGCACCTAGATTCAGACAAGACTAAACTACAATATAGTAATATCATCAAAAACATGCATGGTAACAAAATATTACATTTCAACACAAGCAATGATCACTTAGACCTAAACTAAACAGTTACAAAAGGCATATTGTCCAGCTTTTATATTTCATCTGTAGTTGGAAAACAAGTTAAAAATGCATTTTTTTTAGTCATTATAAACATATTATATTTGCACTGTTTTTGTGTAGTTGTAAAAAAGATTAAAACCTAATCAGAATCAGAGGAAATCAAAAACAAACTGACAGTCAGTATAGTGATGGGTGATAAAATTATCTTGTTAATTTTGATGTAATTTTAAATTAGGTAATTATTGTTATTTTTTAATTGCTATTAGGGCTTATTTTGTTTACTTCCGCTACAACACATTCCTACAGTCTAATTATGCATGTATGTTACTCAACTGTCAGGTTTCTCTGCTTTTACTAATTACTCATATTACATATAATAAAAAATTTTTCTTTAATTTTACCTTAATACAGACGCAGTTGAATGTAATATCACCAAATGACTAACAAGGAATTGTAGCGGCCAAGTGTATTAGAAGTAAGAGCACTAAGATAAATTGGAATAGACCAGGTGCAGAAGTTGAGATCAGTAGGGAAATCAGGAGTCTGAGTAGTCATTGGAAGAAGTAATTGCTTTGTGTATGTGTTTGTGTGGACAGTGTGGCAAGTGTGTCTGCATTGTGAAACCTTGGGGAGTTTTATTCACATTACAGTTCTATTTAACAACTGTATAGGACATTTTTCTTGATATTCGTGGTTGAACACATTGCTTTCCATTATATTGAAAACTTACACTCACACAGTTTCTGACTCCAATAAAAGCCAGCAGGGCTCCTTGTTTTGAAGAGGACTGGCACAGTGAGCCATGGTTTTAAATTAAATGTATTGGATTTTTATTCATGGAACAATCCCTGACAGTGTTTCATGTCGCAATTGGCAATTGTCCTGACTGTTGGTAGACTTGCTAATTATTCTGTGAGAAGTACCCACCATTGACAGTGTATTATGTAGACAAGAATGGACCAGGAAACTCAGTCAAGAAATATATTTATATATGAATATTTAGAGAGA
The DNA here is from genome assembly GCA_030068375.1 of Ostorhinchus rueppellii. Taxonomy (NCBI): domain Eukaryota; kingdom Metazoa; phylum Chordata; class Actinopteri; order Kurtiformes; family Apogonidae; genus Ostorhinchus; species Ostorhinchus rueppellii. Next base: position 8,501,380 of record JAQQZY010000005.1, read on the forward strand.
CAAAGAAATGGAGAGATTGACAGGGTTGGTAAAAGCTGTAACAAATAATAAAAATGTTATGTTTTGCCTTTGAGAAAGACAGATACTCTGGAGGAAAATTAGGAAAGACAACCACATCTGTACAATTACGCACATACACCTGACACCATTTCCCTCGTGTCCTTTCATCTAAATATCCTTTGAGCATGTGTTGAGCCTGCTGCATAGTCCTGCATTAATGAGACATAATGCAGACAATATCTTAAGTAAGCCGCTACCCTCTGATCATGTCACTACAATAAAGGCGGCATGCTAAGAAGAGTAGTAAAAATGGACATATAGGTCCAGTCCCAGTCCCAACAGCTCTAAGACCGTTTTCTGTCTAAAGGGATTTACAATTGTATGAAAATGGAACACTGATACCATAGCTTTTTTCCTTAATATTTTGATTACTGCATACGCCAAGGATCCTTGGGTGGCATGTGCTAAACAAGACCTTCAGCTGATGAATGTGTGATATGATAAGTGTGCTGACATGCTGTAATCCTTGGAGTTGACTGATTTCCACTTGTAAATCTGACTTTTGTGTGAGAGGGTAAAAGGTTCATATAACTGATGAGAACGGAACCCTGTCTACCAGGGGACAACCCTGCAACCTTATAACTCAAGCTCAAACCAGCTGTTATAATGAATCCTTACATTAACTTTATTACCTCTGTAGCCAAATAGTCAAGTAGCATTTGCCGTCATACTTCATTTAGTTAAATTCAAGTATATCAGAGCTGTCTAGCAAAGAAAAAAGTACATTGTAATCGGTAAACATCACGCTCTAATGTCTGACTTGGTAGCCATACTAGCATTAGTAAAGCCTGCACAGCATTCTAACATGAGGTTATACAGCACTTAACTCTCTTTTCAAGCCTGCCTCTAGTGGACGTTGAACTTACTGTAAACTTCCACATTGGCTTCACTCTTCAGCCTTGGTGGTTTTGGTTAAGCTTAATGTTACACTCAAATAGTTTTTCTTTTCCAGCTAATTTTAAGTGGAAGTGGCACCCCAGTGCCCAATGTGGACCAGCTGCTACTGCAAGAATCAGCTCCACAATACTGAAATGATAGCTTTCATATTAAGATGATTAGTTGAAACATTTGGGAAATGCCCATTTGCCACCTCTTTGTGATCTGCTTCATCCTCACACTAAGCTACAGAATGTCTGCACTTTCTACAAAACACAGCCTCTTCTTTTGGCTGCAGGGCATACTTACCGGCCTCCACAGGGGTGCAAAGGAACCTGCTCCTCTTGTACCCTCTTCAGATCACAATAATTGTTTTCAGTATGGGTCCCAAATGTCAAGATAATAGAGGAGACCTATTGGATGGGTTTTACAGAGAATGCTAAAGCCAGAAAAGGGTTTTTTGGTTTTTTTTTCAGGTCACTTCTTTGTTTAGTAATATTTGTTATCCTGAAGAATACCAACCAATTTGTACACCCCAGTTACTGTTATCCTGTAATTCTGTCTTACTTACAGCTAAATCATTATTAGGATGGTAAGTGTTTTTTATAAACTTACAGTAAGTATAGCCACTACAGCTGGTATATGACCTCACACTGACAATGAAAGAAAACATAACCCCCTGATTACACTCAAGGTATCCCTGCTGCCAACAATGCAACTTAATCAACCTGTCAAATACCACAATGAGGGAAGAAGCATCAAATCTTTATAAAGAAAAAAAAATCAAGTGATATGAAAACAGAAAGACTGCAGAGGAAATTATATATTGCTAAGTTTGAGGAGAAACAGGATGTGAATAACAAAAGCGGAGGGGGAAATGCAGGGAGGATACATGAATTTTCATGATTGTTACTGTTTCTTTTATGTCTAGTTTTTTGTTATCAATAGGGGCGTACTGCATTTAACTTGCTGTAACTTTGCTTCCTCCTGTGCGGCTGAAGATGAAACACATTGTTCTTCCTCTCACTCTTCCTGTTATCTCTAGCTTCTAGCTTCTCTTTTTCTGATTGTGTCTGTCTCTCCCCTGCTGTCCTCTTAAGTAGTGAAATAGCAGAGTAAACCAACATCTCAGTTAGCTAGCACTGTTTACACAACACACGGTTCTTAACAACAGAGGTGTATAGGAGCGTGAGTGTGCATTCATTGAGTTTATTGAGAAACACCCGGTCCTACGCATTTCATTATTTTTGCCTGTTGGTGTGTGTGTGCATGTTTGTCCAACTCATTACTGCACATATTTGTAGATGTTTTCCCAGATGCAAACATTGTGGCATCAGTAACCCAGGAGCAAGCCACATACAAGCCAGTTTAATATAACACAGGCTATTTACACACTCAGGTTTTTAATGAATGTTTAAACATGATCACTCAAATAGCGTTGGTGAGCAAAGCATACAGGAGACCAAAAATACTCACATCCAAGAATAGTCATGGGAGAGAAAAATCAACACTCTTACTCGAAAATAACTTCAAAATAGCACAGACTTGCTAGAAGTGTCATCCAAATATTCAGCTCCTCATATTTTAGCAAAGATTAGTGTCACAGTAGGTCTGCTTCATTGGAGTGCATAGAGATATCCTCATGAACGATTATGACATGACAGCAGAGCAAGAGCTGGGACTTAAGCTGAAAGTATATGATAAACTGTATACTTCAGACCACTGGAGGAACTCTCGACACCTGACTTTTGAGATCTTTTAATCTTTCAGAGGCTAGTAAAATGATTTTATCTCTCAGAAAATACTTGTGTGAATAGAAAGACAAAATAATACGGTTTACATGGGGATGGGAATCAAGAACCATTTTTTTTCTGAGAACCGGTTCTTTCTGAGAACCGGTTCTCAGTAGCTCAGTTCCTTAGAGTCTTTTGCCTGCCTGCTGACGATTTTTCTTATTGATGCTGCCTTTGTTGCGCATGCGTGATGACATCATACGTATGTTGTATTGTTTTGCTTTAGAACGTAGCCAACATGGCATAGAGGCAGAAACGTTCCAAAGTATGGCTATATTTCATATGAAAAGATGACACCAGGGCCACTTGCAACACTTGCAAAAGGAAACAAACATCCTGCCCTGTCAATTAAAAGCTTATGAAGGTAGGGAAAAGGAAAGTGAGGTGCACAACAATGGGAGACATAATAGAATAAGTAAAACGTCTTAAATTTCACTCTGACTTTGTACAGTGGCATGGTGTGGACCCCCTCCCGAACTGAGCCCAGCATTATCTATCTGTGTGCCTGCCTGCCTGCCTGTCTGTCTGTCTCCATCTGTCCATTTATCCTGTATATGTTATATTTTCTGTGCAGAGATGGAAATATAAAAGACAGTTAATGCAAACAAACCCATTTGTACTCTTTTATTCCCTCACCCAATAAGAATCGATAAGGAATCAGAATTGTTAGATCAATTCCCATCCCTCGGTTTAACTGTAGACATTAAAGCTAGAAGTTGAGCTTTGCACTACTGTGTTTCAGAGTCCCTCAAGTCCAATTATAGTTCGTACAGGTTGGCTAAAAGCTGAATACATGTTCTTTTAAGTCAGTGACCTTTAGAATTGCATAGTAGTGAGTACATGTTCACTAAACTGATTTTAGATCACTGCAGTGCCTGCATTTGGCTGTCCTCAGACAAACTACAGTATAAGAAATAAAACTGTAACGTACAAGCAGGAGGTCAGATTTCTCTGCTGATACATACGTATAGGCCCACTATTATATCAGTGCTGTGCTTTGGTTTGAGAGGATATCTAAGCAGAATTTCCAAATTGTGACAAGAAGCGTTTCCTGCTTATATCCACAGTCTGTCATTGTTATCGCAGATATTTTATTTATTGTAAAAGATTTGCTTAAAATAGAAATAGCCTAAAATAGAAATGATACTCATCAGTTAATCAGAAATGGATGTGTGTTATGATTCAATATTTTGTCAGCCCTATCAGATTTTGTTGTGGCTATAAAGTTTGATTTCTCCTCCAGGTATCCTGGCACGTAACCAGCCATTAATCAGAGGCCCTTTCACCAGTGAAATAATTTAGGAGGCGCTTACTCTGGCTTGCAGATGAAGCAGCGGTTTAATTCCATCTGTGTTACATTCGCTAAAAATTACTGTCTACAATATTTCCTGAAGTTTGAAAGAAGAATGACCTAAATTTCTGATAATCTGATTGTAATACTGAACAAAATTCCAATGTCTAAAGAATATATAGTGAGAATATTCTCCTGCAGCACTAATTAGCACATACTTGGCTTTTGTCAATCCTCTGTCTCCTCCAGTGCGCATCTTGTTTGACGGTTATCTGAAGAGAAAGGTGTAAATTGCTGCTCAGAGCCATTTCAGCATATTCTCAGCTCCACTATCTATCCCTTATCTTTCACTCAGCTCCCATCTCCTTGTTCCAGTTTCCTTTCATCTCTGGAGGGAAAACGGGATGTAATCATCAAGTCCTGGTATAGACAAAACACAGCAGTGTGTGTGTGTGTGTGTGTGTGTGTGTGTGTTTTCTTATGCATGAACTTCTAGTGTCAGAAATAAGTGTTGTATGCATCCAATTTCAGGAAACTGGTATCTGTCCGCATGCCTGTGTGTGTGCCACTTGCAAATGATTGCATGTATGTGTGCACATGCTAATGTCCACAAGCCACCACGAGTGTTAATGAGGCAGTGCTTCTGCCAGTTTTTCCCCTTTCTCCTGTCCTTCTCTGGAGAAAAACACACAATCACACATTAATGACCCATCAGGAAAGTGTGAATAAGTGAGGAGAGTGAAATGGAGAATGGATACTGGTGGGATGCGTAGAAATTGCCCTGGCGGTTACCTGCAGGCATGAACAGTTGGCTTTAACAATTGGGTTTATGAACAAGCTGGAAAATATAGAATGTACAAGAATCACAAAATATGGTTTGTTATTTGTTCAGGTCTAAGTAACAGACAGAGGGGGGTGTGTACTGTCCTGAAGGTCATGGCTTAAATTACACTTCAATTCAAACAGCATTCAGCTTACTCCCCCCGGCTGAGTGTTGTCTGTAAGGTAACTGGCAAAACACCATGCAGACTTCACTGCCAGGTATGTTGAGGAGGGAATTGTCAGTGCAGCAGGCCAGCAGCCAGTGGCTTATAGAGGGAGAGCTGGAGAGAAAATGAGATGGTCTTTGGTGGAGTCTGTTTGCCCGAAGGGGCCAGCTCAATATCTGGCAATGTTGTTTATCCGACTCTCCTCTGTCCCCGTCCACCACTTTGTATTCTTACTATAGTTACTCTGCTTCCCTCTTTTGCCTGCTGTCTTCACTCTATTTATTCGCGTTCATGTTCATTTCCACATCTCTCTCAATTTTTTTCTGTCTCTCCAACTACTTACTGCATGTCTCCCCCTCCCCTCCCTCATTCAGGTGTCCCTTGTTCCCATTTAGTGTTTCCTAATAGGCTGTACCATGACCATAGTTTAATCCCCCAACAGGTCCAGTCCTGGAAAGCAGTCACACATGTGTTTATCTGTGCCCTGTGTCCCCAGGTAGCATCCAGATAAAAACCCTCCCTGTATGTAGTCTCGAGGTGATGAGATGCTGTACACACTGTACACAAGTTGTTTATTTATCTTGTAGAGTATCCAGAACGAAAAGTGTAAATAAATGTGCTTTCATTTGAGTGTTTTTATTGACATTTTCCATTTTTGCATAAAAACCTTGAAAGAGTAAGAATCTGGAAATATATAAATATATATATATATATATATATATAATGCAGGGGGGAAAATTCACATTTATTTTTACAGATTTTCTGAACATGTGCTTAAAATTTGCAATACATTTTGATGGAGATCCTTTGTGTGTTTTTTTGGAAGGTTGCTGGTAAGAGGTAACAGTACAGAAATACAGACTGAGGAAAGGATTTTGATGCTGTTTTTTGTGTATATTTGGCTTAAAACTCTATAGTACTTGCATAGTTTATCCATTGTGCTGCATAAAATCAATTTAAGTAATGGACATAAGTAGGGGTGCTAGGAAATATTGGTGCTGCAATATATTGCAATATTTCATTTCACAATACTGTATTGATATTTAAAAGTAGTGTATTGATATTTTTTTAAATATTTATTCAAATGCAGATATAACAGAAATTCATTCCCCATGTGCTTGCATGCAATGCACAGGGGACTGTTGTTCGTCATATTTATACAAAAAACTTTGGAAAAAAATGTGGCCCAGACCGTTGGAAATACACCAAAACATATTATTACAAAAATGTGCAGCCTGATCTCGAAAGATGTGTTATGACTTGGCTTGACACTCCGATGCACGGATTTCGTTGCGAAAAACTACTCACATTTTTCCATCCGAAATGAATTAGGCCATTTTCAAGTGGCTACCATTCCCAAACGATTCATCCTAAAATTATGCCGTAAACATGAAAAATGTTCAGATTAGCCCAAAGATTATCTGTGTCATCACAAAATGATGATAACTCGTACAGTTTTCGCACAAAAATGCGATTAAAAAACCCCATGCATTCTTAATGGAAGTGACCAAAAAAAAAAGGCTTTTTTTCTGACCTCGACTGCTTCGCCATACTTTCACCTACAGACTTCATCTAAACTTGAAAACGCATGCATTTTTGTCATCTGTCCAAAAATGTCCTTGGTATGAGGATGGGATTTACAGTTTTTAATAGGTGAGTCTTAGAAACCTCCTAAGTTGAGGGGAAAATAGACTCAGCTTCAGTGTGTCATGTGACCAGCTAGAGTGGAAGAGCTGTGAAAAAAAATTCACCCGAAAATTTTCTGAACAACTCGCCCTCCCGGCCAAACGATACATAGGAGGTGAATGATATTTTCCAAAAACATAGCCACAGGTCCTGGGATTCATATGAACCTACATTTGAAAACCTAGGTCTTTTAAAGTGAAATCACAGACACTAGTTTAGGGGCAAATCCCTCCTCAGCTCCTATTCAAACCAGTCCAAATGAGGACCAAACGGACCGTCCTGTTCCTGCTGAGTTCACTATTTTTACAACGCCAGAACTCAGTCATTTCTCACAGTACAGACAAAAAAGTCACATTTGTGTGTTCCCCAAGTCTATCTGATGCTCATGGTTGGCTTAGTTTTCACCTATTATTTACGGTTTTCTCATAAGTAGCAGCTATTTGGGGGCTACTTGACACTGTTTTCAGACTCTGAGGTGAACGTCTGTGTCTAAATCTGAGCTGCGTGCGTGTGCCCCACTCGTTGTCACGGTAACGGCACAGCTGCAGACTATTAAGCTAATTAAGGCTCCACAAAGACACAGTCATACAACTGACAGGAAAACCAATATATAGATTAAAAAAAAAAGAAACACACAGCTAAATAAAAATTAAAAAGACATAAACTGAAAGGCTTTTGCCTTTTTAAATTCCCCATGTGCTTGCATGTAATGCAAGGCATAGGGGACTATTGTTCCTCACATTTATTCCAAATAAAATAAATAAATATGATAAAGCTCAAAAACTTCCCATACATTTTCTATATGAAATGAATGAGCTCACCTGGGATCACAGACACATGGAACTATTGAATTAAAGGAGCCTATTGAAGCAATGCTTTAACAGGACTGACACAGACTCCACAGATGAAGGGAATGAGACACATTTACTGCTTTTACACCGAGACACAAGTCCACTGATCCGGCAAGAGGCAAGCACATGGGTTACATTTCCTCCAGGGAATGTAGGAAAGTCTAGTTTTTGTTTGTTGTTTTGCTTGATTGCTTCTATTTTATTTATTATTTTTAACACTGTTTTCTTAAATAATGGTTATTTGAAGCAAGCCTAAAAACACTTTTTACTGTTCTTCTGTTGGGATTGCACAAAAACAATATTATTATGTTAGTTGTGCGCTAATAGAATATGAACATTTGAGCATTATCTTTAAACTGTAATGTCTGTAAAGTATAATTTTAGTTTTAACACCAGAACATTTTGTGATACAGCATTAGATCCTGTTGTGATCAAATGAAAATGCATTTAGTATTTATGGATATTTGTGGTGTAATTCAATTCTTCAAGGAAATAATAATTTTCAAAAGAGAAACAAACAAAAGATTTTTAACAATTTTTAACAGTATCATGATATATATATATATATATAGTGATATATTGTATCGTGATCCTAGTATTGTGATTTATATCTTATCACAAGATTCTTGTCCACACACACCCCTAGATATAAGTCAAAACAATACAGCTTTTAAATCTAATCTGAAAAAAACTTCCACTTTGCAACTTTATATATGTCAATGTTTATTATTTCTCTTTTTAATTTTTCATATTTATTTTATTATTTTTAGCTTATTAAAGACAGCTCTGTTTTCACTGTTAGAAATATGGTCCCTTAGCCATCATTGGTTTATCTTTGCCTTCTATACCATTTTAGTTAATGAAATAAACATGACTACATCCTCTCCCACCTGCTTCACTGGGAAGTCTCATGGCAAACCGCAGGGAAACCGATTTATACATCCTTCTGTGTATACACAGACATACGCAGCTCTATAAATGTCATTGCAATGGTTTGAGCTCTACCAGGTGCATCTGTGTACTGTCAGAGGTGATACTGTTGACATTTCATGTTGTGAATAGAGGCGTTGTGTATCTTTTTACCTCAACTTGCCCCTCACTGATAAAAACTAGCATGTGTTTTTCATAGCAAGGTTGCAGTTATAACTAACTAACTAATTAATTCATGTCTGTACAAATTACATGAACTTGCATATAAGACTAATTGATTAACTGGCTTTAAATTATTAAGTGTGAATTGTGCTTTGGGTATATGCAGAGTTGTTCAGTTTGACTTCACTGTCACTTGTGCTTTTTTTCACTGAAAAGAATAAAAGCCAGGAATAGATAAAGTTAGAACCATTACTGTCCCACTTGGTGTTGAAAGCTGCTCTCTGGATCACAGCATTCTTCTACTCGCAAGCACTAAACATTGTACTTTTATGTCCATCTTTGACTTTTGTCAGTCCCATTTCTCTCTTTTTTTTTTTTTAACCTTTTCTCTCCTCCACTGCTCATCATGAATTGAATCAGAGGTGTTTTCATCACAGCATTTCATTAATTGTTTTTTGCATTTATTCTTTTAAACCATTATTTCTCACAGTTTCATCCGAAAGTAGACAGATGTATCTCTATGGATTCATAATTATTAGACAATCAGCAGCAATTGTCTATTTGAATATAGTGTTTCACTTATTCTTGACTGCCCTTACTTTCTGTATAAGATGATGAAAAAACAGTGTTTATGGAGTGTGGCAGCTTGTTTGCATGCAAGTGTATGTGTGTAAGTGGCGGAGGGTGTTTTGGGCTCGTGTGTTACCCAGTGTAAAAAACAAGTGTATGTTTGTACTACATCCTCCTCCCCCGGACCCCTGCCAGGTCATGAAAAATGAATGAAGGCCTGTGTGTGTATGTGTTGGTGCACATGGCTTTCTCTACATTGGTTGATCAGCCATTCTGTCACATCTTTACTCAAGGACAGAGATGGTACCTCGCACCCCATATGCGTGTGTCTATTACAGTAGTGAGGTTTGGGAGACATTCGACAGATGCCAGTTGAGTGTGATTAGGGATTACAAAGTTGTGTAATGATTTTGCTCTTCTCTTTTCTGATAATTTTCCCATATGTTCTTCTGCTACCGTAGAAAATGTATGTTACTCTTTCATTGGGTTTCAGCAAAGGAGATTAGATTAGATTAACCAGATCTCTGATGTACAATTAAAGAGCTGTGTTATCAGTAAAGTTTATTAATATAAACTGAAATGAAATTGATGTTAATAAATTCTGTAATGGGCACCTGTCTACAGTCAAATTAAATTAATAGATGGCTAAATCATGATTTTTTTTTCTTCCTATATTGTTAATATATAACACAAACTGTTAAGAACTAATTGATGGGGGAACCTTGATATCATTCATTGGTTTCTGAGCAGCAGTTTTGAAGCCAGTAGTTTGCAATGTGGGTATAGTCAGGTTGGCTTTTTGGAGCCATATTTGGATAAAAAGGGTGAAACTACAGCAGCCGAAGGGGTCAGAGGTGAGCTAATGCTAATGCTCATTCACGGACTTAAAATTATAAAGTTCATCAAGCATTTTTGCAGTGAAGTTATTTCATGCTCTTGTTGGTGGAACATTTTAAGCACCACTACCAGCAAGCTCTCTGTCAGGAAAAATGTGTTTTATTAATTAAACTACTCCTACTCAGCAGGTGAACGAGCTGTCATACTGACCTGTGTAGTCAGTCCTCTATTCAAACTAGAGATCTAATTAACAGAGGAAAGATGGAAGACCAGAGCACTTATTAGAGGGTCACAGACAAACAAATGAACCCAGAGTAACTCCTGGAAAAAAAAAAAAACTGAAATAAAGTCAGTCTAAGCCCACTGGCCCCAGGCCTTTTTGGAATCAGCATCCAGCAGCCATCAGTGTGGTATTAAAGTTTAAGATGCATGCATGTACTTAATTTTGCTGCCAAACTTCTTGGCCCTTTGGTATAAATACAAAATATTCCTTGGAAAATATTAAATTGCTAAAACATTAGGCAGCTATTCTACTAATGGTGGCTTGGCAGTGAAACTCAAATTTCTCCTCCTTTGAGAAAATTTCAGGTGCAGAATTAGTGGAGTAATATGTGCAAATTCTAGAAGATTTAAAAGGGAAAAAAATCTCTTTTCTTTCTTCCAGGAAATTATTTTGCTCATTCTCTCTCCAAAAGGCAACTTCTTAAAAAGATAAACCTGAAGTTGAATTGGAGCGCAAATTTTTTTCCCCACTGTAATTACATTTCACCTAGATTTAGAGTAAAGTTAAAATAGAGGGTTATATTCAGTATGTCTTCAGTTTGGGCTAGAATAAAAGCTAATAATAATAATAAGTTAAAACACGATTTCATCAGGTTTAAAAAGTGAATAGTTTTTGGTGCAACCCTGCCTTGGTGTTTTTTTTAATTTCTATCCAGAAGTACCATTTTAATTTACCTTCATCAACATCTTCTTTCCTTGTTCTTTCTCATAGAAGCACGGCCTCTTATCAAGTGGTGGCGAAAGTGACAGAAGAGCACATGAGGAGAGGCGACAGCGTGATAGCAACATCCTGACCGGTAACGTTGCATCTGCACTCCATCACACGCCCAGCAACTCCAGAAGTGGGCGTCAGAAGGAAGGAAAAGTGCGACCACTCCTGCTGCAGGCATGGTAATAAAGTGGCTGCCACTGTGTGTATGTTTGTGTGTGACTGTGACACTTGAACATTAGTGGATTGAGAGGACTCTGCAGACCGAAGGGAGTAAGAGTTCAATCTGATTACTTTTTCTAAACATGACAACAGTATGTATGTGTCAACAAGTGAGAGGCAGAGATGTCTGATAAGAGCTAAGGCAGATAGGAGTGTATAGATTTCCATTATAGGGAGTAGATGGGAGACGAGAACAAGCCAGGTTACTTTGTTATTCGGGAAATAAGAGAAGGAGAAGACAGAAGGATGAAAGACACATGAGGTGCAGGAAAGTAAAAAGAAACAGGAGACCAAGGAGGGATGATGAGTCTAATTAATGTTGGCTGTCCATTAGGTACCAAGGATATTAGGGGAATATTTTCCATTTCCTGCAGTACCATTATTTGCCTGGTTGCTTAGAGTAAGAGGACGAGACCAACACAACTCTCATATTAGGAATGAAACTATAGGTAGTGGGAGTTTATTTTAGCATTAAGATTGGAAGGTGGCCTTACCACCCCCAAAAACAAAAGACAATTCATGTATATTATAGAAATCTAGAAAATTGGAGTGACGATAACAGAAATGATAATGGGGAAGGAGGAAAAATGAGGGAGGAGGGGAAGAGAGGGGAGAAAATGGGGGGGGAAAAGGCTGTCATTAGGCCTAAAAAAAAAAAAATTAAGGTTGTTTTGGGTTACCCGACCTACCCTAGAAAAAACAGCTGACCCTAATCTTTTTACAATGACCTCCATTCCAAGTTTTTTCAAAATACCTCAAATCTGCAGAAATTACTCAG